>CM076575.1:877348710-877440259 GCA_034641835.2 Pinus albicaulis | reverse complement strand
GCACGAGAATCACCCACTAGGTTGGGCGGAGGCGGTCAGAATCACCCATGGGTGGCGGGAGGCTATTAAGAAATCACCCTAGTTGGGGGCGAGGCGATTCAAGAATCACCCTCAGCACGGTGAAGTCAGCCCATTGGGCGGCGCTATCGAAACACAACCCAGCCTCGGCCCCGGTGACGGCAATTAATTTTATTTTATTTTATCTTTTTCAAACACAAACTATTTAAAATTTTATAGTTTTTAAACAAAAAATTATTATAATAAAAAAAAAATGTATTGTTTAATATAGAGAAAAAAAGAAGGGAAGCTATTCAATTAAAATTTTAAAGTATAAAAAAACAATAAAAACAAATTAAAGAATATTTTTTAAAAAATTAACAAACAAATATTAAAAAAAATATATTTTTTTAATATTAATTTTTTTAAATTAAAACAATTATTATTTAAAATATAAAAAAACAATTACAAAAAAAATTAAAATATGTTTTAAAATATAAACAAACATATGTAAGAAGATTTTAATTTTTAATTTTTATTTTCTTAAAACTAAAACAATTATAATTTAAAATATAGAAAAAAAATAAAAAATAAAAAGTAAATATGTTTTAAAGTATAAACAAACATATATGAAGATTTTAATCTTTAATTTTTATTTTCTTAAAACTAAAACAATTATAATTTAAAATATAGAGAAACAATAAAAAAAATTAAAAAATATGTTTTTATATATAAACAAACAAATATATGAATAATAAATTTTTCATTTACTTGTTCATTTTTAAAAATTGTTTAAGTCATATAATTTCTCCATAATTTCATGGTTCAAGTATCTTGAAAACTTAAGATTTAAAAACTTGAGATTTACAACTTGTCATTAAGGTTTTAATGCGCTACAAAATTTTATCTTTAATGTTATGGTTGAAAATAATTACAATTTTAGGGTTGTTTAGAGTCAAGATATTTTATGTTTAACAACATGGATAAAAATTGTTTGAAATGATAAGCCCTTCAGACATGATTTTGTTTATATTTAACATCATCTATCAAAAAATTTATAATTTTACGATTTTTCAATGTCCTAATATGTTGTCTTTAATTCCATTGTTACAATGTGTCAAAAGTGTGACACAATGTTTTTTTTGTTATTCCAGCATCAACTTGTTTTGTTTTGAGGGTGTTTTTCAATCATTTTTTCAAGAAACAATTTCGTTTTTAGCATAATTTTATAAAAAGGTGAAATTTGACCTTGAGAAAAAAAAAAATTCATTCTGGAATACACACTTTTTGTTTTTGGGGCGTTTTTTCATGTTTTTTGAGTTTTTTTGGGCTAGAGTTCCCGCTTTGAGGTAATAGTTCCCGTTTCATCGATAAAATTGTTAGACATAGTTTAAAGATAAAAAACAGAGTTAAAATAAAAATTCAGATGAAAGAGGACAGCGTGAGAGACAAGTTAGCATGAGAGAAACCAACAGATAACAACAATCAAGTAAAATAGGGACAACTTTCAATCAGTTGAAAGGTGTCACTACCTTTTAGGATTTAGATATTTTATTTTATAGAATAAATACTGATTAGATAAACAGGATATTTAGTATTAATTTTTGTATAAATACTTCATATTTCAAAGTATTAAGTGTGTGTGGGTTGCTAAACACTTCTATAGTTGTATTGATCTGAAACCTGAGGGTTTATTCTACCATTTTGAAGTCAAAAAACTGGATTGGGTAATAAAGGAATTATATTAGAGGATTGATGTGTTCAGCCACTTCAGAGAAGCACTTTCGATTTTTCTTTCTTATTCTCTTGATTTTTTCACATACTTTCATGTTTTCCAATTTAAATGATATAACAAGAATTATATTTTAGAACTTGTTTAAATACACTTTGTCTTGAACTGTTATTCATTTTCATGTTTTCTTACGATATCCATATTATGGAATTCTTAATTGATCCCTATTTTCGATTGACCTCTGCCATTTCCTTCATTATCCTGTTTGAGGAACCCTTAATTTCTCCTTGATCTCGATTGGAATCATTTCACCATCCAACCTAAAGATCTAAATTTACTCAGCTACCTTGCCCTGTGAACACCTCCTTTAGAACATGATTCTTCCATGTTGCTTGATACATTGACTCCATAGCCCAACAGAAAATAGACCTCCATCTATCCATCTGAATTAGTAATTCCACCACTAAATCAATTCAAAACCAAAACCAATCAAAATTACATAACTAGCCTAAAATTGACTAAAAAAAAACAAAGTTAAATCATAAAGAGAGAGCCCTCTCTGAGAATTAGGAAGGCTAGATCCTGATCTCAAGAGTAGTTTTGTGGTTACCTTGGTGAGTTCTTTCTTTAACCTTGAGAAATTACTGAGTGATAACATATTTAGCAGCTCACTTAGGAAGAGCTTTTCCTATATAAATGTTATACAAGAATCGAGATATGAACTATGTTGATGGGAAAGAGATCGAACATACAAATGTTAAAAGATCATCCACTTGGCCACTCCAACTCGTAATCAATTTCACAATCAAATTCAGAGACTCCACTTGAGAAATGAACCCTGGAAGAACATCATGGAAATATCGAGTTTTCAACTTGGATCTTAATCCAAGTACGACATATGTTCTTTCTTATCAAGAAGGTTTTTCAATGTACTATTGTATTTTAGTAATGATCTTAAACTAATATTTGATTATCTTCCTTTTGAAAATTGTAACATATAAATTCTCCTTATCCATTTGGCGAAATTTTGCTTCTACAACTTATAATGATCATATTCCTCGATTGTAGGCCCTCAAGTAATTAAGACAGATCTTACAATCCCGTACATATTCTTGTACCTTGTAAAGTTCACACGATATGATATAAGACCCTAATATTACCTCTTATACTCCATGATTTCCTTTGATAACTATTACAAATATCTCCCCTAGTTTGGTGGAGATAATGGTAACATCATTGCTTGAGTAAAAAAAATATTCAAGGTTTTGAGAATTAGCTAGACCTATTTGAGATTGATGAAGAAGATGTTAGAATGCGAGGACTTTTTACTCTTTTCTTTGCAAAGTAAAGTAAAGATTTGGTTCAAAAAATATTCCCTATTGCAAGCATCTCAAATTTGTGCCAGCTTTGTCAACTTTTCCTCTCAGAGTAGATGGATAATCAAAGTCAATATTTTTGTGATCATAGAAGAATATAATCAGTTGAAAAGACAACCAAATGAGACAATACCACTATTTTCTAATAGATTTAATCAAAGTTTATTATCTAATACCATCAAAATATATCAGACGTCCTCCTGATTCAACTCTCTTGCATTATCCAAAAGCATTTGATTCAGAAATATAATTTTAGCTAGCATGGAAATAAATACCTACAACCTTACTTGAAAATATGCAAAACATTGTTGTAGATGTAGAAGTTAATTTGAGTGATCGAAGGGAAAATTTGAAAGCGAGAAGAAGAGAAGAAAAACATTACAGAAGTAAAACTCGATATTATGGTAAGAAAAATAGAAAAAAATGATCTAAGAAGATCAAAGCTGAAAAGATAGAACTTTTTTTTTCAAAATCACTACATGACCCATTAAGTGTGTAGGAAAAAGAAGATGTTGCAGTGCCATAAAAATTTTAGGAAAAATTTTAATTACCATAGATCACAAAAATGGATTTACATATCAATATGTAGAAGAAAAATATGTTGATCTAATGTGTATGATTGATGACATTCCTTCTTTTAATGATTGGCATAAATATGATAGAGTATATGTTGATAATTATCGTGTCCTTTCAAAGCCGAAAATAATTTTGCAGAGCAATCGCTAGGCAAGTTTGAAGATGAGGAATTTCAGGTTTCAACAACTGAAACAGTGATCAGCCAATACTGAGATCAACTAGGAGAATGAAGAAGCAAGTTCAAAAAATAAGGAAATAAGTGAAGTGATCTTTGCCTCTTAGTTTTTCTTCTTTTCAAATTCATCAAGAAATTTCAAAGCAATAAAAAAACATCAGTCTTTAGGTATTGTTATTGACAAAACAAAGAAGAAAATGAAACTCTTGATCATGATTCTTTAGTTTCACAATTGCATGATATCAAATTCCATTAAAACACTCTGGTCAAATGACACGGAGAGTTCTATACCATTATGTTTTGAATCATTTCAATTTTTAAAAGAAATTTGGTATAATATCTCAAAAGAAAAGGAGGAGAAACCTACCGAAATCTATGAAGTTCCATTCAAATCTATATGTAATAGGTTGCAAAGCAATCCTTTTCAAGTTTTTCATTATCCAATATCTAATGTGTTGGATTATGAATGCAATAAAAAAAAATCTCCTTTTAATTAACAATAAGCTTCATATAATCAAGATGATAAAGGTTTCATCAAACAAAAATTTTTATCGGTAAGAATATCATCTACAAAACTTATCTAAAAATCTATAATTATCTAAGTGAAAATCATAAGTATGATTTTACAGTGGAAATAAATTTAAAAATGAAAGTTTAGTTTCGAGCATGGAGGCCATCCAAAATAGATGTACACTTACTTGGACCAGCTTTAACATTTGTACATATTCCTTTTGAAGATCCTTTTGTATGGTTTATAGATTCAATACAGAGAGATTGAGTATTTCGAATTTATCAAACTTACATTTTGTTGACATAGAGTTTCTAATGGGTTGCGTAACTATAGTTTTGATCATAAACAAGAAAATGCAAATAAATACATCAATATATATAATGTCTTGAATTGTTTCATTAGTTGTTTCATTTTACCTCACTAGCATGATTCGATAATTAGAGTAAGTAGGTAGAATTTTAGTTTGATTAAATTTAGTTTTCAACAACAAGTTTATTTTCTAATTCTCAGCTTTTTAGGAAGTGTTGATAAAAATTCATTAAGATTTAAAAGCCAAGGAGTGAATACCCTAAAAGTCTTGATGACCTAGTATTTTGGTTTGAAGGTTGTAGTACCTTTTAGTTTCGGATCAGATTTCCCGGTTTATGAAAGAAAGGTTGTGATTTCAATTCAAGATTTTCGAGTCATAGAGATTTTTATAAACAAAAGAATTTGCAAGCTTGGGATTGGCCCAATGGATCGAGCTACTAGTCGACGGTGTTCTTGACATCTCACAAGGAAAATTGCATGCCCAATTCAAAGCCACTGCTGATGAGGTCATATAATAATAGGGTCCATAATTTTACAAATTGACTCTATTATACAATTTGAAATATTTTACATACCTTTGCTGTTACTACAAATGTTTTTTCCCATATTTAAAAAAATGAAAAGAGGTAGGGTCCTAAAAGAACAATCAAAGAAGCAAAAAAGAAACAAATATCAAAAAAAGAATATTAAATTTTAACCCACCAAAATAGATCATGAAAGTATTGCACATTCAAATGCCACTCACTTTTAGTTTACTTTATGCAAATAAAATTTTGATGCAAAGAGTGGTGTCCAAAATGCCACAATTCACAATAATCATATAGTTTAATCATCTTTATTATTCATGCTTTAAATTTCATCGTCGATAGTTAGAGAATAAAGATCTTGCCAAACCATCTAATCTTGGCAGATCGAGTAGTTAGGTAGAGAACAATAATGAGTTCATGATTTTAATCTGAGCCATTGGAATTCATAAGGTTAGAAGTAGAGTAGTTTACTGTTTGAAAAAGAAGATAAAAGGGTTAACAAGTTCAAATGCACCCAATCAAGGAACTAAAATGTGCGGATAAAAGATGGTAGAATAGAGTCTACTTTTACAAAGCATTGGAAAGCATCATTCAGGTTCATCTCTCAATCATCATGACCTTCTAACATTTCCTTGTAAAAATCTCTTTCCTTATCCCTTTTTTTCCCTATTTAGAATTCATTCCTCCTAATTCTAACCCTTTCCCCTTCCTTAAAAAGACTTTTCCCACTACATAAACCTTTTGTCGATATTTTAACCTATTTTTCTAATGTATTACTAACATCACCATACATATTACTCCCCAAATGTTGTTTCTGATACTCGCTTCAATATATATTTCAAAATCTCGCTATCATACTTTCCCACACCCACTTTAACATTTTAACCTATAGTTTCTATCAGATTAACCCATTTAATATCCCCATATTATATATATTCCAAAATTATATATTATATTGACTCTATAACAGTCCCAACCCACTTTATATACCCCATCACACATATAATCTTGGGTCCCACCTCTAGAACCCCGCATAACTGATCCTACTGTCTGTTCTCTACTATTTATATCCAACATCCTACATCATTTTTGCATGCACTGACCATATGAAGTTTAAAACCTCAGAAGATTGCAAAAGGGGTGGTTTTTTCACCCGATTCCCCTAGCATGTGGCACTCTCATGTGCTATCGCACTCCCCAATCCAGAAATGCCAAACCACTTTAACATGTGCGATAAATCACTGGTCTCCTGCGCCGAGAAGAAAACCATCGTGTGATAGACTATGAATTAAAGAGCCTAACCACCCTGTGCCTTCTTAAAGCCACTGGTTCACCTCCTTCATTATGCAATAGACCACTGTGTGATAAACACAATTTTCACCATACGAAATCCCGACTACTATGCTCGTTTACCCACCTCTACAGACTTAAAAGAAAAAGCCGAAAGGCACCACTATAAATTGAACTAAAAGTCATTTCCTCACAAAATCAAAACCTCCAAAGTTTGAACTCAATCCACGGATTTTCCAGTTCTAGAAGCCCATTTGAAATCCCTACAAACCTGGTTTTCATTAATTATTATTTTTATTTTTGCAGATGATCAGACAAGATCAGGACAAACAGTTTTAATAATATTTAATTACCTGTTTTCTCCAGATTCTCTCAATATGAGTTTAAAATTTTTATTCAAACAGAAGATTACATGTATTAACAGAGAAGAAAGAAAACATTTACACAAAGGAAGTAATTACTAAACAGAGATGAAAACTTTCACATCAGTAACAATGAAAGTTATTCAAATATGAAATTTACAATAGCATGATGAAAATAAAGATTCAGATGATGAATTTTATTGTGGTAAAAGTAAAATAATGTAAAAATATTTGTCAGTTTAAAAGTAAAATAGTTAGCAGACAGGGCAAGAAGTAAAGTTAAAAAATAACTGACAATGATAGCAAATCAGGTAAAAGCAAAGACATAGTTTAAAGATAAAAAGCAGAGTTAAAAGACAAATTCAGATGGAAAAAGACAGTGCGAGAGACAAGTTAGCATGAGAGAAACCAACAGATAACAACAACCAAGTAAAATAGGGACATCTTTCAATCAGTTGAAAGGTGTCACTACCTTTTAGCATTTAGATATTTTATTTCCTAGAATAAATCTTGATTAGTTTAATAGGATATTTAGTATTAATTTTTGTATAAATACTTCATAATTAGAAGTATTAAGTGTGTGTGGATTTCTAAACACTTCTATAGTTGTATTGATATAAAACCTGAGGGCTTATTGTACCATTTTCAAGTCAGCATACTCGATTGAGTAATAAAGGCATTATATTACAAGATTCATGTGTTGAGCCACTTTAGTGAAGTACTTTCAATTGTTATTTGTTATTCTCTTGAGTTTTCACATACATGCATGTTTTCCAATTTAAATGATATAACGAGAATTCTATTTCAGAACTTGTTTAAATACACTTTGTCCTAAATTGTTATTCATTTTCATGTTTTCTTTTGATATCTAGATTAGGGAATTCTTCATTTCTCCCTAGTTTCGATTGACCTCTGTCATTTCCATCATTATCTGGTTTAAGGAACCCATAATTTCACCATCCAACCTAAAGATATGAATTTACATAGCTACCTTGTCCTGTGAACACTTCCTTTAGAAATTGATTCTGCCCTGTTGCTTGATACATTGACTCCATAGCCCAACAAAAAACAAACCTGCATCTATCCATCTGAATCAGTAATTCCATCACCAAACCAAATCAAAACCAAAACCAATCAAACTTACATAACTAGCCTAAAATCAACTAAAAAACAACAAAGTTAAATCATTAAGAGAGAGCCCTCTCTGACAATTAGGAAGGCTAGATCCTGATATCAAAAGTAGGTTTGTGGTTACCTCGATGAGTTCTTTCATTAACTTTGAGAAATTACTAAGTGATAACATATCATTCGAAGTATTTATTGTGTTTGGATTGCTAAACAATTCTATAGTTGTATTGATCTGAAACCTGAGGGTTTATTGTACCATTTTAAACTCAGTAGACTGGATTGAGTAATAAAGACATTATATTATAGGATTCATGTGTTGAGCCACTTTAGTGAAGTGCTTTCAATTGTTCCTTTTTATTCTCTTGAGTTTTTCACATACTTTCATGTTTTCCAATTTAAATGATATAACAGGAATTATATTTTGAACTTATTTAAATACCCTCTGTCTTAAACTGTTATTCATTTTCATGTTTTCTTCCGATATCCAGATTAGGGAATTATTCATTGTTCTATAGTTTCGATTGACCTCTGTCATTTCCTTCATTATCCAGTTTGAGGAACCTGTAATTTCTCCTTGATCTCGATTGGAATCATTTCACCATCCAACCTAAAGATCTGAATTTACTCAGCTACCTTTCCCTATGAACACTTCCTTTAGAACTTGATTCTTCCCTGTTGCTTGATACATTGACTCCATAGCCCAATGAAAAACAGACCTGCATCTATCCATCTAAATTAGTAATTCCACCACCAAACCAAATCAAAACCAAAACCAATCAAACTTACATAATTAGCCTAAAATAAACTAAAAAACAACAAAGTTAAATCATAAAGAGAGATCCCTCTCTGAGAATCAAGAAGGCTAGATCCTGATGTCAAAAGTATGTTTGTGGTTACCTCGGTGAGTTATTTCTTTAACCTTGAGAAACTATTCAGTGATAACATTTTCATTGTGTCATTTTCATGATTTTAATTTATTTCATGGTGTGCTGTTTATATTATCAATTATGTGATTTAATAGTTGACATAAAATGATCATGGAATCGATCTACACTTAGAGCAGGAAATTTATGTTAATATGCTACAACAAAGACAGTTAATTGTTGTGTAACTCACTATGTTTTTACTAAATATTTCTCCAGGTGTTGATGATGGTTTTTCAAATGGTTAATGAGGGAATATAGAAATTGAATTTAGAAAGTTACACATTTGTAAATGTTGAAAAAAATTTCTAGCTCCATGCATTTCCTTGCGAGGTTACCGGGGTATGTTACATACTGAAGCAGAAATACCCTGACATTCCACAGACAATATTGGTTATGAAAATATTTAGCATAACAAGGTAATCACACCACCAATTTTTTAGGAAATAATTACAAATAATAACTATTATAGATTTTGAACCAACTCTAATTATTTTCGTCATTGGTTGTACAAGATGTTGGTCAATCTATGCTACATTTCTACTCTCGAGTGTTGTAGAGCCTTTATTTCAACATACCATACAAAAGAGATGATGTTTTGTATGCAACCAACTAGGGTAGAGGTCTTGTGTTTCCTCATCCTTCCTTTGATAGAAGCCCATCGTCCAACTTAAATTATGTCTCTAGTGACCAAACTTCATTGTGTAGTTGATCTTGAACTCCATACATCATGCAAAAACCATGTACTAGTCCGAGTAGACAACATGACATCCTAGTGGTTGCATATGTTCAACCAAGCGCCTCTCCATTTTCCATAAATCATTCTCATTACATTGCTTGGCAGTTTTTCCATCCACACGATAATGATTCTTTATGAAAACTAGATGATCTATCTTTGAAGGTAGCTCATCATCTAACTTGGATAAAGGGCGTGAAAAGGTTCAAGTTGAATTTGGACCTATAGAAACGAATTTTTCATGAATTAGCAGAGAGTTGAGCCAACGATAAGCTCGTGCCATTGAAGTATAGTTTTCCAGAGGAAGAATTAATTCAGGAAAGGATCGTGATACTTAAAGAATGGTCTGCAAGTCAAACATAACGTGTCTCCCTTCTAGAGGACACTACTTGTTAAAAACACGCGTCCCTTCTTCAGATCCGATGATCTGTACTCCCTATGTAATTCAAGTCTGTCGTAGCTTAACTTCTCCTGGTTTATAGGATTTAGAATATATATTTGTTAAACTTTTAAGGAAAGCATAATGGTTTTTATTTGTTTACGCACATTTCCTTTTTCAATTTAGTGAGAAAAGGGAAGGGATAAAGTCAATTATTATGCTTTATAAGTATGATTTTTTAATGTCTATATATTTAATTGGTATATTTTTCAATTTAAAAAAGGATAAAGTTTATTATTATGGGTTTATTTTATACGTATGTTTTTTTTAGTGTCTACCTATTTAATTGGTATATTAATTATTTTAATAATAAAAGACAGTAATAATAATATAAAATATAATTTAATTTAATTAGTTGCTATGATTTTTATCATTTTAATAATGTATACTATAACTTTTGATTATTTGATTTATTCGGGTTTCAAACTTCAATCGAATAGTTTATTTATTACTTTGTAACAACAAAATATTTTTAGGAAATAATGCAAAATATATTATATTTTAAATATTTTGATATTTATTATAAATTAATGTTTATTAATATTTATTAAGAATTTAAATTATATATAATTGAATGGAATTACAATTTTTTTTGTTATAAATCAAGGTGGTTTTATTAATTAGAAAAATATTTATATTTATTATATTTTCTTAAAAATTTGTTTCTCTTATTCTCTATCAACACATAAAACCCAAAATTTATGGCTAGTTGTATGAACATTATGAGTAACCAAAAATTAATACATCAAAAATACTAAAATATGTTCAAAATTAAAATACATTCAATTAACATTAAGCATCAAAAGAGTTCAGTACCAAAACCAAGAAATAGAGGGGGTTTGAAATCACAGTTTACATGCTTTCCATGTGGGTGAGTCTACTTTTCAGATGTTCCAACCTCTCTTGTAATCTCAATTGACCTTTCAGGATGTTGGCCATCCGATCCTACATATTCCACTAGTTTCACTACAGGTTGTTCATGAAGTTGATGATTACATTGTGATCCTCACTGAGCTGCTCTAGAAGATGAGTAACTTAGCCAAGTTGAATGTCTAGAGATTATAGGGAAGGGGCTTAAAAAACATTATCCAGTGGTTGAAGAGGATGGGGTTAATTTCTTCTTCATAGTTGTGTTTGCCTAGCCCATGGTTGACAAGGTGGCATTTACCCCACCTACCCATCCAACATGCCCATGATGATGTGGCATGGTTATTTCTCCAATTGTCCAACAAACCCCAAATACAACAATAACATGGTTGGTTGACTAAGTGCCATAACCATCAACATTCATGCCCACATATCAATATAGGCTCTCAGTAGGAACCTCACCCAAAAACCTCAAATCTTGTAATAGCCCTGGTCAAAAATCCATGTAATAAAGTTAGCAAAGGAACAATAATAACCATGGTCATGGGACACATATTCCAAAATTAATGTTGGGAAAAAATTTCCTATTTTTGGCATTCATTTGGTTTGATGTGGCCAAGGAAATTGGCAAAGGCAATGTCAAACGCTTTGGAAAGGAAAAGTGATAGTTTTGGGCATTTATTTATTAAAATAATGAAAAATATGAGAAAAGGAAGTTGAAGGGTCACATATTGCATGTGAGAAGGAAAATCAACGAAAATAATGCAAAATTGAAGAAAATAGCGACTTCATTAATAAAAATGCTTATGAGGATCAGTTGGTACCTTTTGTTAGTGAATTTTTGGAGTTCTCATTCTATTCTCTCTCTCTCCATGGGGGCTTCACTCAATTACCCTCTGACATATCACGTGTGTTTGTGGCATATTAAAAAATACCCTTAATTTAATAAATATTGAAAAATACCTCTAAAAGTCATATTATTTGACTCCTACCAATACGAACCAAATACACCTTATCAATTTAAAAAACCCATGCTTTCACTAGATATTGTAGGTATCCATTTTTCCATTAACATATTTTATACTCCTTTATATTTTTTCATCAAATTTGAGTTCCATTTCGTATACTAGCCAATGTAAAAACACTTTACCCCCTTTATATCCCCCAATATATTATCTCATTTTTTACTCAATATATATCCCCCAATATAAACCCACATGCTATGGTATTTCTCACTAGTGTGGATTACTTGGGATTTGGAGAAAGAAAGGAAAATGAAGAGTAGGAAAGTGCAAGGGGACATCGAGATCAACAAGTACAACATGTTTTTCTTGCAAGTACCAAGTTGCATGTATGATTTCCTTGCTAGTTTTGGCATGCATGGCACATGCTTGTGGTTTCTTGGTTATGATCTATCATTGCAATGGAGGATTTCCTATATTGATAGTGGCTTTCCTCACCTTTCCATTTCCTGGATAGTCATGGTGTTATGTGTTTCTTCCCTTTTGTTTTCTAGTTGGCTCTCATGTTCCTTTGGTTGTGGGTTGAGTTACTAGTTCCTGGAAGCCTTGGTTGGAGAAATGATCTTGAAGCCCTGTAACATCTGGGGTTGAGTTACTAGTGCTTGAAGCCTTGGTTAGAAAAATTCTCTAGAACCCCTTGCTGGGTTTAGTAACTAGTCTTAGAAGCCCTAGCTAGAAAAATGCTCAAGAAGCCCCACATCAATTGTGGGTTGAGTTACTAGTCCTGGAATCCTTGGTTGGAAAAAATGCTCTGAAGCCCTGGACAACTTGGGTAGATACCAATCTGCTAATGGTTAATGATGTCCGACCATCAGGTGGAATCATTGGTTGAGGGATGATGTGATTTTGCCTCTGGAAGCCTTAGTTTTTTTTTGTTTGATTTGTTTCATGAGATCCCACATTCAAACTTGGAATACATGGCATAGGGGTTATTCGCTGAAAGAAATATTTTGTTCAAAAAATTTATGATCAGGCAGTTTGTGGAACTCCCAAACCTAGTTGAAACTTTCATTCATTAATAAGATATTCTTCTCCTCATTGTTTCATGTGTAAATTTATTGGCTTATATCTGAATTTTATGGTTGTCATATCCTTGGTATTTATGTTGACTATATGTTGATTATGAGTATGTTGTATGAGAGACTTGATGTATGGCTCATATCATATTTTTATTAGTCAATGAATGAATAATGAATATATATGACCTAATAAATGATAATTCAACTATTGTGATAAGGCATTAAATTTTCTCTGTGAAACTCAGATAAGTATGAGACCTCTATGCTCAGATCTGATTTTACGACCTATAGATTTCCCATTTGTGACATGTTTGACAAAATTCCTGTCATGGCTAGTAGGGGTAAGATCAAGTACTTGTATAAATGTTTGTGTTAGTACCTTTTTTTCAATGTTATTTATCATTCTTGAAGCTCTCATGATGTTTTGGGCAGTGTCCTGAGTCCCAACTCTTAGAAAGTGGCACAGAATCTAGGGTCGCTGGCACAAAACTAGTTGAAAAAGTACACATTTGCTTACATGCCTTACTGTGGGAATGACTAGAAGGACTTAGTCACTTGCATGGCTTGTCATGGGAGTGGATGAGGGTCTAGATCAGTCAAATGATGATTTTTCTCAGGGGTTAATCACCTCGAAGGGTTGGTCAGCTCTTGAAGATTTTTTAGGATGTATGTCAGTTCAGATTGGTTGTGTTATGTCAATTCCACTTCGTCAAGATGACCTAGTAGGTTGAATGACATCATAGTAGCCTCTCGCCATATGTTTACTCCAGTGGACAAGGTAGCGCAGGTAAATGTGGGAGGAATTGGTTACAGAGTGGTATCAGAGCATGGTTCAACTCTTGGATTGGATGGTAGATGTGTGTTGGTCATGGATACATGTCAATTACATATGTGCTCCTTATTATTGTGGTCTATGTGCTTGTTACATATGCATGGAGTGGTCATGATTGCAATGGTTTCACCATGTGAAAGTTGATGGTGTTGTTTCTGGATATCGTTGTCATGAGTGTATGTAAATTATGCATTGGTCATGTATGTCATTGTGTATATGTTGTTATGCATACATTGACATGGTGACAATTTTCGTGCATGAGGTCATGGTATGTGGTTGGTATGGTCATGCATTGATGATTGGATAATGGTTTAAATGATTATTATATGTTTATATATGTATGGTACTAATATGGTTGATCTTGCAGATGAGATATCCTCCCCTGAACTTAACTGAGGTACATTGGTTTTGCCTATCATTTGATTTAGCTAACATGATATAACTTTCAAGAATATAAGAGAAAACATGACTAGCGGAATGGTAGAATATAGTTCATGAGATGATCCTTATAGATCAAATGAGAAGCATGGTGATGAGTAATCCCCTCACATAACAAAGACTTTGAGAAGCTTGCACACAAAAAAAGGAGTTGCAAATCAGAAAATTACTGAATCATTCAATCATAATAGGGACTTGCTAGGGCACATGAGAAACAAGTAGAAGTCAGTGTAGTTATCCTTCATATCTTATCATACCTATAGAAACAGGGACCACTTTGGATTTGCCATGGCTGGGAGGATAGGAATAATGGGGCATATGGCAGTAGATCTCATGTTGGTAACATTTTAGATAGAGATGACATAATCATATATGGTACATTCTTGGATATGCCTGATAGACAACGCAATGGGCATGGGATTTACTATATTTCTGGTTTCGACAGGTATCATTGTCACACAATTATCATCATTATAGGAGGAGTGATATGGGATATTTTCTAAATGATTTCAAGGAAGAAAATCCACCTAAAATTGATCGAGAAATGAAGGAATCACAGGATGCCGAAGCATGTTTTCTTAGGATGAACAAGTTCTTTAGATTGCATGATTACTCAGAAAACATGAAGTCCATAATAACTACATTAAGTCTTAAAGGAAACATAGATATTTTTTTGGGAATATGTAAGGAATATTAGAGGATTCTGGGAAGAAAGTTGACTTCAATTGAATTTGAGATATTATTTAGGAAGAATTACCTATCAGAGAGACACTACAATGACAGAGCAAAGTAATTTTATGAGTTGAAGACGGGATATATGATCAATGAGGAGTACACTAGTAGATTTTTGGAATTCTTGAGGTATGTTCCTTACCTCAAGGAGGAGAAGGCAAATATTCAGAGATTCATCAATGGTTTTCTGTCAGAATTAAAGTACATAATTAATTTTGATGAGCCTATATCATTAGAGGAGGCCATTCAGAGACTAAAACATTTTTATGAGAAATCAAAGCATATATATGATACTAAACTAGACTATAAAGGTAATGCAAAGAATAAAGGAAAATGGGACAAGAAGCGAACAAGACCTCAAGACAGAGGTAACAAAGAAAATCACTGCATTTGAAAAGGGAAAGGGACATCAATCTGAGGAGAAGAACAAGAGTGCAGGTTGGAATCCTTTACAGCCTTGGACATGTGGCAAGGATCATTATAGAAGATATTGTCGACAACATTACGGTGGTAGGTTGCAGATCTACAATTATTCGGAGGCACATACAGTGGGTGATGTTGGACAGAGTATTCCTCGTATTTATCCAACATTGTATAACATGTAGGATAATCACCATGAATCTATCATTGAAATGGATGGTAAGCTTTGTGATCAATTTGTTTCTATTTTGATTGACACTAGATCTAGTTATAGTTATGTTAATCCTGACCTAGTGGATAAGTGTGTTTTGAATAAAGAAGTGCATTAAGAGTCTTGGATAGTACGTTTGAATATAGGTACAAGGAAAAGAGTTCATCATTGGGTAAGATCTTATGCATTTGAGTTGAATGGCACACTGACATAAATGCCTTTGAATGTATTGTCATTGGGATCATATATTATGTTGTTGGGTATGGATTGGTTGTATGTTCATAGGACTAAGGTGGATTTTTATGACAAGGCTAATGAGTGCTTGGATGACAATGGATCGTAGAGAATATTGCAAGGTAATAATAAGGAAAAATAAGTTAGAATGGTGACAAATATGGAAGAAAAGCGCAATTGGAGGAAAGGGCGTGTGTAATTTGTAGTGCATATTTCTAGTGACAAAGGTAAGGAAGCTAAGGATGCAGATGTCTTGATCAGGGATCCGGTTCTATAGCAGTTTTAGGATGTGTTTTCGATGAATGTTTTAGATTTTCCACCTCACATGGAACTAGACTTTTCTATTGAGTTGATACTAGGGGTAGCACCAACATCAAAGCAATGATACCTAATGAAAATTCCACAGCTAGTGGAATTGAAGCTGAAACTAAAAGAAATTCTTGATAAGGGATACATTAGGCCAAGTGTTTCATTGTGGGGTGCACTAGTATTATTTATGAAGAAGAACGATGGTATTGTCAGGTTGATCATCCATTACAAGTAGTTGAACGAGATAAAAATCAAGAACAAGTATTCATTGTCGAAGATGACTTGTTTGATTAGGTGAAGGAAGGAACAATGTTTTCGAAGATTTGTCTCAGATCCATATATCATCAGGTATGCATTAAGGAAGAGGACATATACACGACAACTTTGAGGAGCAAGTATGGGAATTATGAGTTTGTTGTATTTCCTTTTGGTTTAACTAATGCTCAAAATAATTTTATGCTCTTGATAAATAGTGTGTTGTGTCCTTATCTGGATAATTTTTTTATCATATTCATTGGTGATATATTGGTATATTATAAAAGTGAAGAAGATAATTTTGAACACTTAGGAATGATATTTAGATTGTTGAGAGAGCACCAATATTATGTTAAGCTCAATAAGTGAAATTTATTTTAGATAAAGGAACATTACTTGGGACATGTGGTTTCGAAGGAAGGAATAGCAATGGATCCAAAGAAGATAATGGATATCATGGAGTGGGAAGCTCCTAGGAATGTGGAAAAGGTAATATCATTCATGGGGTTAGTAGGATATTACATGAGGTTCACCAAGAACTTATCATAGATTTCTTATCCTATTACATCATTGTAAAGGAAAGGTAAGAAGTTTGAATGGACAGAGAAAATTGCAGCTAGTTTGGAGCAGTTGAAGTAGTTGTTGACAAATGATACAGTTCTAAATATTGCATATCCCGACAAAGAGTTTGTGGTATGTAAAAATTCTTGCAAGAGAGGGTTTGGTACAGTTCTTATGCAGGAAGGACAACTAGTGTGATATGAGTCATGAAAATCGAATGAGCATGAGAAAAATTATATGACATGTGATATGAGTTGAAAGCGATCATCCATGCATTGAAGATGTGGAGGAAATATATTCTTGGAAGGAGGTGTTAGGGTCCTATAATAATAGGGTTCATAAATTTTGAATTGAATTTGATAGTATTGTAAATATATACATACCTCACTTTCTGCAAGTTCTTTTCCAATATTTTGAAAAAATGAAAAATAATAAAAAAGCCAAAAAGAGGGTAAAAAGTCCTAAAAGAAAAATCAAAGGAATTAGAAAAATATAGACCCCAAAAGAAAAAAGAAATAAGACTTAAAAGTGAGCAAGTCCAAATGCCACTACTTTTACTTTTACTGCAACTCCACTTAGGAAGAGCTTGTCCTATATAAATATTATACAAGAATCAGATCTGAACTATGTTGGTGGACAGTGATCAAACATACAAATGTTAAAATCATCGACTTGGCCACTCCAACTGCAAGTCAATTTCAAAATCAAATTCAAGACTCCACTTGAGAAATGAACCCGTAAGAACATCATGGCAATATCAGGTTTTCAACTTCGATCTTAATCCAAGACATTACGTTCTTTCTTATCAAGAAGGTTTTTCAATGTATATTGTATTTTAGTAATGATCGTAAACTAATATTTGATTATTTTCCTTTGAAAATTGTAAATAAAAAATCTACTTATCCATTTGAGCAGCTTTCTTCTGAAACTTATAAGAATCATCTTCTGATTGTAGGCCTCAAGTAATTAAGATAGATCTTACAATCCCTGTACATATTCTTGTACCTTGTAAAGTTCCTAATAGATATAAGACCCTCATATTACCTCCTATACTCCATTATTTCCCTGATAACTATTACAAATATCTCCCTAAGTTTGGTGGAGATAATGGTAACATCATTGTAGAAAAAAATATTCAAGGTTTTGAGAATTAGCTAGACCTATTTGAGATTGATGAAGATGATGTTAGAATCAATATTTTTACTCTTTCTTTGCAAATTAAAGTGAAGAGTTGGTTCAAAAATATTCCTATTGCAAGCATCTTAAATTTCCAGCAGTTTGTCAAATTTTCCCTTGATAGATGGATAATCAAAGTCAATATTTTTGTGATCATAGAAGAATATAATCAGTTGAAAATACAACCAAATGAGACAATACCACTATTTTCTAACAGATTTAATCAAGTTTATTATTCAATACCATCAAATATCAGACCTCCTCCTGATTCAGCTCTCTTGCATTATCCAAAAGCATTTGATCCAGAAATACAATTTCACCTAAGGGAAAGAAATCCCTCAACACTTGAAAATATGCAAAACATTTTTGTAGATGTAGAAGTTAATCTAGTGATCATAAGGGAAAAGTTAAAAGAAGAAGAAGAGAAGAACAACATTACAGAAGTAAATCTTGATATTATGGTAAGAAAAATAGAAAAAATGATACAGAAGATCAAACTGAAAGATAGATTTTTTTTTTTGAAATTCACTATGACCCATTGAGTGTAGAAAAAGAAGATGTTGAAGGCCATAAAAATTTTCAAGAAAATTTTAATTACCATAGATCAGAAAATGGATTTACATATCAATATGTAGAAGAAAAATCTATTGATCTAATGTGTATGATTGATGACATTCCTTCTTTTAATGATTGGCCTAAATATGATCAGTATGTTGATAATTATGTTCTTCAAACTGAAACTAATTTTACAAAGCAATCAGTAGCAAGTTTGAAGATGAGGAATTTCAGTTTCAACAACTTGAAAACAGTGATTAGCCAATACAGATCAACTAGGAGAATTAAGAAGCAAGTTCAGAAAATAAGGAAATAAGTGAAGGACCTTTGCCTCTTTGTTTTTCTTCTTTTCAATTCATCAAAGAAAATTTTAAAGCAATAAAAAAACATCAGTATTTAGGTATTGTTATTGACAACAAAGAAGAAAATGAAACTCTTGATCATGACTCTTTAGTTTCACAATTGAAGTTATCAAATTCCATTAAAACACCCGGTCAAATGGCACAGGAGAGTTCTATAACATTATGTTTTGAATCATTTCAATTGTTAAAAGAAATTTGGTATAATATCTCAAAAGAAAAGGAGGAGAAACCTACCGAAATCTATGAAGTTCCATTCAAATCTATATGTAATAGGTTGCAACAATCCTTTCAAGTTTTTCATTTTCCAATATCTGATGTGTTGGATTATGAATGCAATAAAAAAAAAATCTCCTTTAATTAACTATGAGCTTCAGAATCAAGATGATAAAGGTTTCATCAAACAGACATTTTTATCAGTAAGAATATCATCACAAAACTTATCTAAAAATCTGTAATTATCTCAGGACAATCATAAGCTGATTTTACAGGGAAATAAATGTAAAAATGAAAGTTTAGTTTCAAGGCATGGAGGCCATCGAGACAGATGTACACTTACTTGGATCATTTTAACATTTGTACATATTCCTTTGAAGATCCTTTTGTACAGTTTATAGATTCAATACAGGAAATTGAGTATTTCATTATCAAACTTACATTTGTTGACAAGTTTCTAATGGGTTGCAGAACTATAGTTTTGATTATAAACAAGAAAATGAAAATAAATACATCAATATATATAATGCTTGAATTGTTTCATTGGCTATTTCATTTTACCTCACCAGCAGTTCGACAATTAGAGTAAGTAGGTAGAATTTTAGTTTGATTAAATTTAGTTTTCAACAAGAAGTTTATTTCAATTTTCAGTTTTTAGCGAGTGTTGAAAAAATTCATTAAGATTTAAAGCCAAGGACAATACCCTAAAAGTATTGATGATCTAGTATTTTGGTTTGAAGGTTGCAGTACCTTTTAGTTTTAGATCAGATTTCATTTTGTAGAAAAGGTTGTGATTTCAATTGAAGATTTTCAGTCATAGAGATTTTTATAACAAAGAATTTTCAGGCTTGGGATTGGCCCAATGGATCAGGCTACTAGTCGACGGTGTTCTTGACATCTCACAAGGAAATTTCATCCCCAAGTGAAGCCACTGTTAGGGTCATATAATAATACGATCCATAATTTTCAATTTACTCTATTAAAAATTTGAAATATTGTACATACCTTTGCTTTCTACAAATGTTTAACAAATATCAAACAAGAATATTAAATTTTAACCCCACCAAAATAGATCATGAAATTCTTGCACATTCAAATGCCACTCCTTTTAGTTTACTTTATGCAAATAAAATTGTGTGCAGTGTGTCCAAAATGCCACAATTCACAATAATCATACAGTTTAATCTTTATTATTCATGCTTTAAATTTCATGCTGATCGTTAGAGAATAAAGCTCTGGCCAAACCATCTAATCTTGGCAGATCAGTAGTTAGGTAGAGAACAATAATGAGCCCATCAGTTTAATCTGAGCCATTGGAATTCATAAGGTTAGAAGTAGAGTAGTTTACTTATTTAAAAGAAGATAAAAGGGTTAACAAGTTCAAGTGCACCCAATCAAGGAAATAAAATGTTAGGATAAAAGAAGGGTAGGTAGATTACTTTTACAAAGCATTGGAAAGAATAAGCCGGTTCATCTCTCAATCATCATGTCCTTCTAACATTTCCCCTTGTAAAAATCTCTTTCCTTATCCCTTTTTTCCCATTTAGAATTCATTCCTCCTAATTCTAACCCTTTCCCCTTCCTTAAAAGCCTTTCCCACTACATAAACCTTTTGCCGATATTTTAACGTATTTTCTAATGTATTACTAACATTGCCACATATTACTCCCCAATGTTATTTCAGACTTCTGGCTAATACATATTTCAAATCTCGCTATCATACTTTCCCACACCCACTTTAACATTTTAACCTATAGTTTCTATCAGATTAACCCATTTAATATCCCCATATTATATATATTCCAAAATTATATATTATATTGACTCTATAACAGTCCCAACCCACTTTATATACCCCATCACACATATAATCTTGGGTCCCACCTCTAGAACCCCGCATAACTGATCCTACTGTCTGTTCTCTACTATTTATATCCAACATCCTACATCATTTTTGCATGCACTGACCATATGAAGTTTAAAACCTCAGAAGATTGCAAAAGGGGTGGTTTTTTCACCCGATTCCCCTAGCATGTGGCACTCTCATGTGCTATCGCACTCCCCAATCCAGAAATGCCAAACCACTTTAACATGTGCGATAAATCACTGGTCTCCTGCGCCGAGAAGAAAACCATCGTGTGATAGACTATGAATTAAAGAGCCTAACCACCCTGTGCCTTCTTAAAGCCACTGGTTCACCTCCTTCATTATGCAATAGACCACTGTGTGATAAACACAATTTTCACCATACGAAATCCCGACTACTATGCTCGTTTACCCACCTCTACAGACTTAAAAGAAAAAGCCGAAAGGCACCACTATAAATTGAACTAAAAGTCATTTCCTCACAAAATCAAAACCTCCAAAGTTTGAACTCAATCCACGGATTTTCCAGTTCTAGAAGCCCATTTGAAATCCCTACAAACCTGGTTTTCATTAATTATTATTTTTATTTTTGCAGATGATCAGACAAGATCAGGACAAACAGTTTTAATAATATTTAATTACCTGTTTTCTCCAGATTCTCTCAATATGAGTTTAAAATTTTTATTCAAACAGAAGATTACATGTATTAACAGAGAAGAAAGAAAACATTTACACAAAGGAAGTAATTACTAAACAGAGATGAAAACTTTCACATCAGTAACAATGAAAGTTATTCAAAAAATGAAATGTAAAATAGCATTATGAAAATAAAGATTCAGATTATGAATTTTACCGTGGTAAAAGTAAAATCGTGTGAAAGAGTTGTCACTAAAAGTAAAATAGTTAGCAGATAGGGAAAGAAGTAAAGTTAAAAATAATTCACAATGATAGAAAATCGTAAAAGCAAAGACAGAAGCTTAAAGATAAAAAGCAGAGTTAAAGACAAATTCAGATGGAATAAGACAGCGTGAGAGACAACTTGGCGCGAGAGAAACCAAGAGATAATAATAATCAAGTAAAATGGGGACAACTTTCAATCAGTTGAAAGGTGTCACTACCTTTTAGCATTTATATATTTTATTTCCTAGAATAAATCCTGATTAGTTAAATAGTATATTTAGTATTATTTTTTGTATAAATACTTCATAATTCAAAGTATTAAGTGTGTGTGAATTTCTAAAAACTTCTATAGTTGTATTGATCTGAAACCTGATGGTTTATTGTACCATTTTCAAGTCAGCAGACTAGATTGAGTAATAAAGGCATTATATTACAGGATTGATGTGTTGAGCCACTTCAGTGAAGTATTTTCAATTGTTCTTTATTATTCTCTTGATTTTTTCACATACTTGCATGTTTCGAATTTAAATGATATAACGGGAATTATATTTCATAACTTGTTTAAATACATTTTTTCTATAAATGTTATTCATTTTCATGTTTTCTTCTGATTCCCAAATTAGGGAATTCTTCATTTCTCCCTAGTTTCGATTGACCTCTGTCATTTCCTTCATTATCCGGTTTGAGGAACCCTTAATTTCTCCTTGATCCCGATTGGAAACATTTCACCATCTAGCCTAAATATCTAAATTTACTCACCTACCTTGCCCTGTGAACACTTCCTTTAGAACTTGATTCTACCTTGTTTCTTGATACAGTAACTCCATAGTGCAATAGAAAACAAACCTGCATCTATCTATTTGAATCAGTAATTCCACCATCAAACGAAATCAAAAGCAAAACCAATCAAACTTACATAACTAGCCTAAAATCAACTAAAAAACAACAAAGTTAAATTATAAAGGGAGAGCCCTCTCTAAGAATTATGAAGGTTAGATCATGATCTCAAAAGTAGGTTTATGGTTACCTCAGTGAGTTCTTTCTTTAACCTTGAGAAATTACTGAGTGGTAACCTATCATTTGAAGTATTTATTATGTGTGGATTGCTAAACACTTCTATAGTTGTATTCATCTGAAACTTGAGGGTTTACTGTACCATTTTCAAGTCAGCAGACTGGATTAAGTAATAAAGGAATTATCTTACAAGATTCATGTGTTGAGCCACTTCAGTGAGGTACTTTCAATTGTTCTTTGTTATTCTCTTGAGTTTTTCACATACTTGCATGTTTTCCAATTTAAATGGTATAACAGGAATTATATTTCGGAACTTTTTTAAATACACTATGTCTTGAACTTTTATTCATTTTCATGTTTTCTTCTGATATCCGGATTAGGGAATTCTTCATTGCTCCATAGTTGCGATTGACCTCTGTCATTTCCTTCATTATCCGGTTTGAGGAACCCTTAATTTCTCCTTGATCTCGATTGGAATCATCTCACCATCCAGCCTAAAGATCTGAATTTACTCAGCTACCTTTCCCTTTGAACACTTCCTTTAGAACTTGATTATGCCTTGTTGCTTGATACATTGACTCTATAGCCCAATGGAAAACAGACTTGCATCTATCCATCTGAATCAGTAATTCCACCACCAAACCAAATAAAAACCAAAACCGATCAAAATTACATAACTAGCCTAATATCAACTAAAAAACAATAAAGTTAAATCATAAAGAGAGAGCCCTCTCTGAGTATTAGGAAGGCTAGATCCTGATCTCAAAAGTAGGTTTATGGTTACCTCGGTGAGTTCTTTCTTTAACCTTAAGAAATTACTTAGTGTTAACATTTTCATTGTGTCATTTTCATGATGTAAATTTATTTCATGATGTTGTGCTTATATTATCGATTATGTGATTTACTAGTTGACATAAAATGATCATGGAATCGATCCATAGTTATAGCAGGAAATTTACGTTAATATGATAAAACAATGATAGTTAATGGTTGTGTAACTCAATATGTTTTTTACTAAATATTTCTCTAGGTGATGATGATGGTTATTCAAATGGTTAATGAGGGAATATAGAAATTAATTTAGAAAGTTACACATTGGTAAATGTTGAAAAAAATTTCCTAGCTCCATGCATTTCCCTGCGAGTTACTGGGGTATGTTACATACTCAAGCAGAGATACCCTGACATTCCACACACAATATTGGATATGAAAAATATTTAGTATAACAAGGTAATCATGCCACCAATGTTTTATGAAATAATTACAAATAATATTTATTATAGATTTTGAACCAACTCTGATTGTTTTCATTGTTGGTTGTACAAGATGTTGGTCAATCTATACTACAGAGCTACTCTCGAGTGTTGTAGACCCTTTATTTCAACATACCATCCAAAATAGATGATGTTTTGTATGCAAACAACCAGGGTAGAGGTCTTGTGTTTCCTCATCCTTCCTTTGACAAAAGCCCATCTTCCAACTTAAATTATGTCTCTAGTGACCAAACTTCATTATGTAGTTGATCTTGAACTCCATACATCCAGCAAAAACCATGTAGTAGTCCGAGTAGACAACATGACATCCTAGTGGTTGCATATGTTCAGCCAAATGCCTCTTCATTTTCCATGAATCATTCTCATTACATTGCTTGATAGTATTTATTTTTTATTAATTATTAATATTTATTAAGTGAATGATGATAATTTAATCTCCAAAATAGTTATGCTCTTTATTGGTTTAATTAAATTGATTAATTAAAAAAATATTGTATGAACAAGTGTTATATATGAAATAAGTTATGTTTTTTTGGCATGTGGTATTGATAACCCATGATATTGTAACAAAAACTATCTACAAATTGAGAATCTTCATGATAAAATGAGAATAAATCTCCATGAATAAGAATATTGTTGAGTGGTTTTTCAAACGTATATATGTTTAATTTATATAATAAGGAGAATGTAGTTATAATTAGTTTTATGATACTTTTTAATTTTAATAATTTAAAATATGCATCAATGTTTATATGCTCATTTATATTTACTAATCATTTAACTTATATAATTATGTGGTTGCACTAATATAAATTTAACTATGAAAAAAACTTGTTACAATCCTACTATTCAATAAGAAATATTATTATATTTAAAAAACATTATAAATTTAAATAAAATAAATATAGAAAAAAAATTACTATTAAACAAATAGAAAATTCAATTGAAGAGTCCATTTTTATTTATCTGATAGGCATGTATGTAATTAGAAATAAATGAAAAAAAATTAAAATCTAAATTAAACAATGAAAATCTATTCAATTATCATCATCCCTTTAAATCCTCATCATCCAAATTTAAAATCAGACAAATTAAGAAGCTCACTCCGAACCAGAAATTATTTACTTGACCCAAAACTCACATACATTCCCCTAAATTTATGAAACTTTGGAACACCGAGAAGCACAACACAGTTGCTATTCAGTGTGAAATCTATGTATTCAATACTGAGGTTTTAAACCGTTTTGTTACGGGGCTTAAAGCATGGGAAAACACGACACAGTCACGACTCACTGTAAAAATCTCGTATTGAATACTATAGGTTTTGAGTTTTTTTAAGACATCGAACTCACGCCCATAAAAAGTAATGCCTTCATGGATTGATGGCTATATGCTTAGCCCGATGATACCAGGAAGGTAATAGGCTTAAGCTGATGATTCTGGGGTTTGTTTGATGTTAGCTATTCACGAATATCGCCAATTAATTAACCTGATGTAAGTGGTTAGAAATTTGTTATTTTTAATATTAAAAAAAAATAATAATAATAAATTTATTTTAGTATAATGGTCATGAATTTTACTATTTATTAAAATTATTTTATATCTATTTTATTTTAGGAGAGAAAACGTTTCTTTATTTTCATGATCTTGATAAGTTAATAGTTTATTCGAAATTGAGGGTTAGCATAAATGAAATATAACCTCATTGTGATAAGAGGTGTTTGGTTCTCTAAATGAAAATAAGAATTTTAGGTGAATTAGAATTTCGGCAAATTGTTGAAAAGAAATTATGTGTATATATATTTTACCAAAATTAATAAAAATAATTATAATTTCGAAACCTTCTAAAATTTTGCAATATTTAAAATGATACATACTCGATCAGATTCAATAAATGAATAAAAAATGATATTTTGACTTGACATTTTATATCGTAGAAGTTGGAAGAGAATAACTTCACAGAAGGTTAAAATCATTTTCATTTATGTACCTAGTTTAATGTTGGAATTTTACTCCCAACCACCGCCATGAATGATAAGTGGCAACAACACACAGTTCCATCAATTTTGACGGCAGAGAAGGACAACAATAGATTCGAGAACTGGAGGCGTTTTCACGAATCCACCTTAAGATCTAAACAGAGTACCGAGCCTTAAACTCTACATTTATATTCCATCTACTACATTGAATTACCTTTTGACAGCAGCACGCAAATCGAAAGTCTTTTGTTTTACCATTTAAGCCATTTGCCATATGTTGTTCTACTGCTGATGCGATATCTAGCGAGACTTACCTTATACCTTACCACAAGGACCAAACCTTTTGTTTTGTGTTCATTTCTTTGTATTCCACATTTCGCACTTGCCAACTTTAGCCGCCCGCAAAGCGCATTTCGAATTGTTTATGACTTACCTTTCAACAACTGCAAGTTAATTTATTTGACATGCGATGCGATCGTGCTATCGCACATCACATTCACAACCATTTATGTTTTCCCATAAACTACCACAACATATGTTATTTTGTTTTGCAATGCGATTGCGCCATAGCACATCGTGTCCACAACCTTTTATGTTTACTGTGTTCGCACCGAGATAAAAGTTAAGCTCATTGATCGGTGATCTGCAATAAGAGACATATGCGATGAGGACTCGAGCCGAATAACATAAAGTTTGAGGTCCACCATTTTGTGTGTTTAAACGCATTTGCATGTTTTTGTGTATAAGCAGAATCGACACAACGTCACCGATTAAATGAAGGAATGGGTCTTTTGACATCCCGAGGGAAAATATGCATTGACATCTCTTTAGCATTTGAATTAGCATTGATAGCATTAGGTTTACAGGCTTCAGCCATTTTTTATATAAGCAATGTAATTTCATTTTGAGAAGATGATGGAATAGAAAACTGGATTTTTGTTCCACTCTTGTGTATCGTTGCCTATGTATACGTGACTGTCTAATTTCCACATATTGTTTGTATTCTTTATGTTTGGCGAAACACATTTCCTCTTTCTGATTATATTCAGAATTTTCAACATGGTATCAGAGCCAGTCTAGGCTCTCGGTGAAAGATGCACATGCTCGGTCTTCACTGTAGAAGCTCTAAGATTGATTTGAGAAGAATATTTCTCCAGTAGTGAGAAAGCTTCGGTTTGAGATATTCAAGTTGATTTTTTGTTTACACAATCATGATGGCTGCAGCAGGCACAAGCCTAACGAATCCCCAACTACCACAGTTTAATGGGAAGAATTATGATTATTGAGCCATTACAATGACAACCCTGTTTTCTTCACAAGATATATGAGAGCTAATGGAACAAGGTTTCAAAGAACTAGTAGATGCAATAACGCTAGCTTCTTTGACATCAGCAAAAAGAGACTTGTTGAGAGATAATAGGAAGAAGGACTTCAAAGCCCTCTTCTATCTCTTTCTTGCAGTACACGAGAGTATTTTCACAAGGATTGCAATAGCAACAAAGTCTAAGGAGTCGTGGGATATTCTCAAAACAGTCTATCAAGCCATGGATAAGGTGAAGAAAAAAAATTAGAAATGCTAAGGCGAGACTTTGAAACTTTCTATATGAAAGAGTATTATAGCATAGAGTCATTCTTCACACATGTGATTGGGTTGGTTACCTAGATAAGGTCTCATGGAGAGACACTTGAGGAAAGAAGAATAGTGGTGAAAATCTTGAGAAGTCTACCCTCAAGATTTGATGCCATAGTAGTGGCAATAGAAGAGACAAAGGATCTCTCAATATTTTCAGTAGATTAGCTTTGTGCATCCCTGATGTCTCATGAACATATACTAAACAGAACATCGAACTCCTCATTGGAGCATGCATTCAAGACACAAATGTCTTTTGGTCGAGGTAGAGGTCAAGGAAGATCGAAATACCGAAGAAAACCAAGAAGCCCACAGACAAGTGGAAGAAACAACCCTACAAGCACAAGCAGAAGGGGAAACAATTAGAATCAGAGCTAAGGCTCGAGCCAGGGTCAAGCTCATGGAAAAAAGTTATGATAAATTTGAAGTCCAATGTGATTATTGTAAAAAGTATGGCCATTATGCCAATGAATATAAAAAGAAACTAAATGACATGAATAATAGGCAAAATGTTAATTTTACAAAAGAAGATAAGAACCAGAGTAATGTGCTCTTAACATGTAATGTTGCACAAGAAAAACATGAAGATGTATGGTTCTTAGAATCAGGTTGTAGTAATCACATGACTGAAAACATAGCAATGTTTTCCAATTTGGATGAAGATGTGAAATCTGAAGTGATAACAGGGACTGATAGTAAAGTCTTTGCCAAAGGAAAAGGAAGAATATCTATACTCACAAGGAAGGGAGAAAAGAATTTTGTGCCAGATGTCTATTATGAACCTGGCCTGAAATGTAACGTTACAAGCATTGGACAGCTCGTGAACAAGGGCTACAATGTATTTTTCAAGAATAATGTGTTCACTATCATGGACATACCTCCAAGTAAAAGAGTCATTGCAAAAGTGCACATGACAAATAATAAGATGTTTCCTCTAAAACTCAAAACGGACTTGAAGGAAGGCGGTGTGGTAGTAGCAGTCACACAAGAGATCTTTTTCAGAAGAAGTGAAAGACAAAAACTAGTTATGGCATTTGAGATTTGGACATATATATTTTGGAGGTTTGAACCTCTTGCATAGAAAAGCGATGGTAAAAGGATTACCACTCATTGAGAAACTAGACAGCCTATGTGAAGGCTACATCTTAGACAAACAACACAGAGAAGCATTCCCAGCAGGGAAGAGTATAAGGGCAAAATCACCCTTGGAGATTGTCCACTCAGATTTGTGTGGACCAATGCAAACGCCATCTGTAGCTGGTAGTGTTTATGTTTTGACATTAATAGATGATTACACCAGAAAGACATCAGTTTATTTCTTGAAACATAAGAGTGAAGTGTTTGAATAGTTCTACCACTTCAAAGCTATTGTTGAGAAGCAGAGTGGGCACTACATCAAAGTGCTAAGAACTGATAGAGGTGGAGAATATATCTCCGAAGATTTCCTACGTTTCTATAGAGAGAATGGAATACACAAGCAGTTTACCACAAGGTACACACCTCAGCAAAATGGTGTTGCAGAAAGGAAGAATAGGACCATCAT
Source organism: Pinus albicaulis (assembly GCA_034641835.2). Taxonomy (NCBI): domain Eukaryota; kingdom Viridiplantae; phylum Streptophyta; class Pinopsida; order Pinales; family Pinaceae; genus Pinus; species Pinus albicaulis. The sequence continues at coordinate 877,410,766 of CM076575.1, read as the reverse complement.
GGACATGGTCAGAAGTATGTTGAAAGAAAAACATCTGCCAAATGAGTATTGGGTTGAAGCTCTCAATTATGCAGAATATATTTTGAATATATGCCCAACCAAAGTTGTTATTAACAAAGTTCTGGAAGAATCATGGAGTGGAACAAAGGAGTTTGTCACTCACATGAAAGTATTTGGATGTGTGGCTTATGCACATATCCCAGATCAACTAAGGAAGAAGTTGGACAGAAAGGGGGATAAGTGTATCCTTGTTGGATACAGTGATGAGCCCAAGGAATACAAACTCTATAATCCATCCACCAAGAAAGTAATAATCAGTAGAGATGTGCAGTTTATTGAAGAAGAAGCTTAGGATGGAAGCTCAAAGAAAATAGTGAACGTGAAGACATGTGTGTCTCAAGAAGAGTAAGGGGAATGCACAACAGCAAATAATTCCTCCACGGTGGTTCCTCCTCCACCTAAACAAGCATAGCAGAGCACACCACAAGAAAGAAACATAAAAACTTTGAGAAATCAATGAAGTGCTTCTCGAAGCACACCACAGGGATCAGAAACTTCCTCAAGTTCAAGTGAAACTCCAAGCACACCAAGAAGACCAAGATTCAGAAATTTGAGTGAAATTTATGAGAAATAAGCTGATAATGAAAATGGTTTGAACTCTTTATTTGCTTTCTTTTTTCATGTTGATGACCCAATTAATCTTGAAGAAGAAATAAAAGAAGAAAAATGGATTGAAGTAATGAATGAAGAGATTGGTGCAATTGAAAAGAATGACACATGGGAGTTAGTGGACCTCCCACAAGATAAAGAAGTCATAGGAGTAAAAATTTACCTATAAGACCAAAAGCAATGTTGAAGACAAGATTGAAAGACACAAAGCAAGACTTGTTGTGAAAGGCTACAAGCAGCAACAAGGAAGAGAATATGAAGAAACCTTTGCACTTGTTGCAAGGATGGAGACAGTGCGGACAATGTTGTCCATAGTAGCACAACAAAACTGGAAAGTCTACCAAATGGATGTGAAGTCAGCATTTCTAAATGGAGTGTTGAAAGAGGAGGTATATGTTGAAAAACCTCTAGGCTATGAGATTGAAGACCAAGAGCACAAAGAGAAATCTCTTTATGGGTTGAAGCAAGCACCAAGAGCATGGTACAACAGAATTGATGCTTCCCTGACAGAAAATGGTTTGAAAAATGTGATGGTGAACTCAAACTCTACATCAAAGAAAATGATGCTAAGATACTTATCGTTTTTTTATATGTAGATAATTTAATTTTCACATGCAATGAAGTTTCTCTCATTGCTGATTTTAAAGCAGTCATGAAGAGTGAATTTGAAAGGACTAATTTGGGTTTATTGAGATACTTGTTGGGCATAGAAGTAAAGAAAAATGAAAAGGGAATTTTTATTTCCCAAGAAAAATATGTTACAGAAGTTTTGAAGAGATTTAACATGTAGCGTAGCAAAGCTGCAGATCTAAGAACTAGAGGCGTTTTCACGAATCCACACAAAGATCAAAACAGAGTACCGAGCCTTAAACTCTGCATTTATATTCTATCTACCGCATTGACTTACCTTTTGCCTACAGCATGAAAATCACAAGTCTTTTGTTTTACCATTTACGCCATTTGCCATATGTTGTTCTACTACGGATGCAATATCTGGTGGGACCTACCTTATAGCTTACCGCATGGACCAAAAAAAAAAAAATTATTCATTTCTTTTTATTCCACATTTCACACTTACCAACTTTAGCTGCATGAAAAGCACATTTCGCATTGTTTATGAGTTACCCCTCAGTAGCTGCAAGTTAAGTTATTTGACATGCGATGTGATCGTGCTATCGCACATCTCATTCGCAACCATTTATGTTTTCCCATAAAGTGCCACAACATATGTTATTTGTTTTGCGATGTGATTGCGACATTGCACATTGCGTCTGCAACCTTTTATGTTTACCTGTGTTCACGGCAGATAAAAGCTAACCTCGCCGATCATCGATCTGCGATAAGGAGATGAATGCGATGAGGACTCAAGCCGAATCACATAAAGTTTAAGGTCTGCAAGTTTGTGTGTTTGAACGTGTTTTCGTGTGTTTTTGTGTATAAGCAGAATACGACCTGCATGTTGATTAAATGTAGAAATGGGTCTTTTGAGAGGCCAAGGACAAATGTTTGTTGAACATCTATTCAACATTGATAGCATTAGGTTTACAGGCTTCAGCCATTTTTGATATAAGCAATGTAATTTCATTTTGAAAAAATGATGGAATAGAAAACTGAAGTTTTGTTCCGCTTCTGTGGATCGATGCCTGTGTATAAGTGACTGTCTAATTTCCACATATTCTGTGTATTCTCTATGTTTCCCTTTCTAATTGTATTCAGAATTTTCAATATTTAAATGTTTATATTTTATTGAATTTCTTTATAACCTTAAACTCTATGAGAAACTATAGTTCCATAAAGAGATTGACTGAGCCAACTAAGTCTTGACGCACTAATTTTTTTTCAAAGGTTGACGGAAAATTGAAAAAAGAAAATAGAATTAGCTAACCGTTATGTAATTTTCAATAATTCACATAATCTATTTCAGTTGCAAATGGCACACTATTACCAGCAAACGCATTGAAACTTCTAAAATTGGCTCCACGTTTTACTACAACAGAAATTTCATTTCACTTTATTGGACATCGTCTACATAATGACACAAACATCGTCAACTTATAGAGTGTAAAGCACAGTGACAGAAACAGATTTGCTGCTCCCAATCATTTTATTGAAGGATCCAAAACATATTTCTTCCTCCAATTTTGCAATATTATTACTAACAGCAATTATTTTAGAGTTATCTCATATATCAGTTATAAAGGTGAATTGAATGGAATCAGCTTATACGTTATCAGATGATATGGTTAGTCAAAGTTGACGACAGATCTATAGGTAGCACCCGCTTGCCAATTCTCGGGAACGACGTTAGTTGCAGTGACAGTTTTTCCAGTGGAAAGTGTTGACAAACGAAGAGAGAATGGAGGCTGCAGAGCAAACCCGGGTCTCAAACCCCAATTTGCACCCCACGTTTGTTGCATCGGTAGCCATGAATTCGAGTTTGCCTGCACATAACATGAAACATATATCAACGGTGATGTCTATATTTCAGGTGATAATATTGAAACGATAGTATTGAAACAATGGATAATATTAAATCAATGTAAGTGGAAACTATTTATCTGGTGGGTAAAAGAGCAATAAATTTGATATAATGTGAATAAAGACGTGATTTAAAAATTTGTTTTGGAAGGTGTTGAAGGTTTTAGACTATTTTTTAATTATTTTTGTTTTACATTGTACACATGACGATAGAAGCCAAGCAACATGAATGAAATATAGAAAGGAAACATTCCAGATATTATCCTACTAGGAACCCAAGCCTCATGAATAAAATATAGAAAGGAAATTTAATGAAGTACTTTCTTTATCAATTTTATAGTTAGATTTTTTTTAAAAGGCCTTAAAATATAACATTTTTAAAGTATTCGGAGAAATATGAAAAAGAATAATTTTGTTATTTAAAATGGATAGACGTTATTACAATTTTTTCCAAGGAGATCAGGATCTACAAACCTCCGCTTCCTTTACCTGGTTTAGAAAAACTTCTCCAAGATCACCATCTCCATCTTCGTATATAATAAGAACTTCAAACCAATAGTCAGTGGACGCCTCGTTAACCTGGAAAGCAATATTTCTCCCCGGATATTCGCAAGGCACCCTGTGTTGTGATCCTCACATGATAAATAGTCATCCATCAGACAATATCTTAAATAAATTATAGAAGAGCTGTGTAAGTGCGTTAATCGTGTTTCACTGCTCTGAGTTGAGTACATAAACACGTTACCGTCTGAACAAAAGAGAGACAGTTCCAGCGTTACGCAGATCCCCAGCTCTACTAGAATTAGATGCCATGGCCCCAAAGGCAGTACCACTGAGATCAAAGTGTGTTTCGCCAGGGCTTCTGTCAGTTATCACCACAGTCACTCCTGTTTCTGAACACAAACTATTACCTGTGCACTTCACCTGATTACAGGAACATAATACACAACTTATGAGCAATTTTATTAATATAATCACGAACTTTTTTTTGGCCTTAGGGAATAAAAATCATCCTCCGGACATCCAATTAACACATTCTATTAATAATATGAATTAAAAAGCATATATACCTGATAGCAAGCTCCGCAGCCCTTTCCTTCTTTGAATATGTCTGAACTCCCTGCTGCTACATTTGATTGGAAAGGTATATGTTTCACCAGATTGCTATATCCGCATGCACCTCCTGTAATTACAAAGCAAGCCTTGAATACTATTTCCCCATTCAAACATCTATATCCGTAATTTCCAAAGCTGTGTGTGTTCATATATTATATTATATTAAAAAGCTTTTATGTCGTCCTTACCCTCACTTCCATCTCCATTTGCCTCTCCGTACCATGTACCCGTGGCTGGCTGCCAATCCGTCTCCTCTTCTGTGAAGTTGACCGGCTTTCTCACAGGGTGCTGCCCTGCAGCAGCAGCAGCAGCTTCAGCTCCAGAGCATAGCATTACACATGAAGTGGTAAAGGCTACGAAATAAGCCAAAGAAATTAGTCTAGACATCCTCTTTCTTTGTGTTGTCGAAGTAGATGCGCCAGGTATTGAAGCTTACACCTGTTGAAATCAATTCAGTTACTTCTGTCAGAATTTGCAAGAATAGACGTATTTTATAAGGACTCGGAACCGTAACCACTGCTTGGTGCATTGTTTTCAACCTGAAATCCCGCCGTGTTCTCATAAATCTTTTAATGAAGTCAGTGGAAAATAGACGTACCAGAAAGCCCCGACTCCTTTTATTTAGGGAAGGCCATCGTGGACAGAGTCACGACAAATGGCTATAGTCGTTGGGAGTTTGGACAGTTTTACTCGTGTATCCAGGGAACTGGAAATCCTGAGTAGCTGAAGTAAAGAATAAGCAACGCATTTTATCAGTAATTTATGCGGATAAAGGGCGAGAAAAGGTTCATGTTAAATTTGGAGCTATAGAAACGAATTTTTCATGAATTAGCAGAGAGTTGAGCCAACGATAAGTTCGTGCCATTGAAGTATAGTTTTCCACTGGAAGAATTAATTCAAGAAAGGATCGTGACACTTAAAGAATGGTCTGCAAGTCAAACATAACGTGTCTCCCTTCTAGAGGACACTACTGTTAAAAACACGCGTCCCTTCTTTGCCTCCGATGATCTATACTCCCTATGTAATTCAAGTCTGTCGTAGCTTAACCTTCTTTGCATCCGATGATCTATACTCCCTATGTAATTCAATTCTGTCGTAGCTTAACCTCTCCCTGTTTATAGGATTTAGAATATATATTTCTTAAACTTTTAAGGCATAATGATTTTTATTTGTTTACGCACATTTTCCTTTCTCTATTATTATGCTTTTATTTTATATGTATGTTTTTTTAATGTCAATATATTTAATTGGTATATTTTTCAATTTAAAAAGATAAAAGTTTATTATTATCAGTTTATTTTATATGTATGTTTTTTTTATTTCTACATATTTAATTGTTATATTCATTATTTTAATAATAAAAGACAGTAATAATAATATAAAATAAAATATAATTTAATTAGTTATTATGATTTTTTATAATTTTAATAATGTATAATATAATTTTTTGATCATTTGATTTATGGTGGGTTTTGAAACTTGAATGCAATAGTTTATTTATTACTTGTAATTACTTTGTAACATGGGAGTAAAAAAAAATTCATAAGAAATCATGCAAAATATATTATATTACAAATATTTTGATATTTATTATAAAATAATGTTTATTAATATTTACTAAGAATTTAAATGATGTACAATTGAATGGAATTATAATTTTATATATATATAAATTAAGGTGGTTTTATTAATCAGAAAGATATTTATAATTATTTTATTTTCTTTAAAATATGTTAGCCTTATTCTTGATCAATAGATAAAACCCAAAACTTATGGCTAGTTGCATGAGTAACCAAAATTTAATAGAACAAAGATACCAAAAGATGTTCAAAATCAAAATACATCTAAATAACATTAAGAATCAAAAGGGTGGTCAGTAACAAAACTAAGAAATGGAAGGGGAAATGGAGTGGGTTTGACATCACAGTTTACATGTGTTTCCATGTGGGCGAGTTTGTCTTGGAGATGTTCCAATTGCTCTTATAATCTCAATTGACCTCTTAGGATGTTGGTCATTCAATCTTATATATGCCACTAGTTGCACTGCAAGTCATGCAGGATGTTGATGATGACATTGTGATCCATACTAAGCTGCTCTAGAAGATGAGTAACTTAGCATTATTGAATGTCTAGAGATTCTAGGGAAGGGGCTTCAAAAACACTATTCAGTGGTTGAACACAATGAGGTTAGTTGCTTATTCATAGTTGTGTTTTCCTAGCCCATGGTTGACTGGGTCGCTTTTACCCCACCTACCCTTCTAGCATGCCCGTGATGATGTGGCATGGTTATTTCTCCAACTTTCCAAAAAACCCTGAATAGAACAATAACACAGTTGGTTGAATAAGTGCCAGAACCATCAACATTCATGCCCACATATCCATCTAGACTCTTAGTAGGACCCTCACCCCACAACCTCAAATATTGAAACAACCCTAGTCAGAAATCCATGTAATAAAGTTAATAAAGGAAAAATAATAATCATGGTCACGGGACACATATTTCAAAATGAATGTTGGAAAAATATCCTATTTTGGGCATTTATTTGGTTTAATATTGCTAACAAAATTGGCAGAGGCAATGTCAAAGGCTTTGGAAAGACAAAGTGGTAGTGTTTGGCATTTTATTTATGGAAATAATGGAAAATAGAAGAAAAGGGACGTCATGGGTCATTGGTTGCATGTAAGGAGGAGAATAAAGGGAAATAGTGAAAAATTAAAGAAAATAGAGGCCTCATTAATAAAATAGCTTCTGAGGATGAGTTGGTACCTTTTTTCAGTTCAGTTTTAGAGCTCTCATTCTATTTTCTCTCTCTCCATGGGGGATTCACTCAATGACCCTCTAACATATCACATGTGTTCATGGCATATTAAAAAATACCCTTAATTTGAATACATAGTGGAAAATACCTCTAAAAACCCCATATCAATACAAACCCAATATACCTTCCCAATTTAAAAAACCCCTACTTTTTCTAGATATTGTAGGTATCCATTTTTTTTATACCCCTTGATATTTTTTCATTAAATTTGAGCTACATTTTTTTTACTTTCCAATATAAAAACCCTTTACCCCCTTTATATCCCCCAATATATTATCTCATTTTTTACTCAATATGTATCCCCCAATATGAACCCAAATGGTATGTATTTCTCCCTAGTGAATCCCTCGTTTCTCTCTCATAGTCTTGGACACTTAGAGTTTTATGGGAGCACTCTTGGAGGAGAGTGGAATACTTGGGGTTTGGAGCAAGAAGGAAAAGGAAGGGTAGGAAAGTGCAAGGGAACATCGAGATCAACAAATAAAACAAGTTTTTCTTCTAGGTACCAAGTTGCATGTAAGATTTCCTTGCTATTTTTGGCATGCATGGCACATGCATGTGGTTTCTTGGTTATGATTTGACATTGGCATGGAGGATTTTCTTGATTGATATTGGTTTCTCCTAGCCTTTCAATTTCTTGGATAACCATGATGTTTTGGGTTTCCTCCCTTTTTTTTCTGGTTTGTTCTCATGTTCCTTTGGTTGTGGGTCGAGTTACTAGTTCCTCAAACCCTGGGTTGGAAAAATGCTCTTGAAGCTGTGTAACAACTTGGGTTGAGTTACTAGTCCTGGAATCCTTGGTTGGAAAAATGCTCTAGAATCCCTTGTTGGGTTTAGTTACTAGTCTTGGAAGCCCTGGTTGGACAAATTCACGGGAAGCCCTACATCAGTTATGGGTTGAGTTACTACATGGAAGACCTGGCTGGAAAAAATGCTCTGAAGCCCTTGAAAACTTAGGTAAAGACCAATCTGGTGATGGTAAATGATGCCAGGCGATGAGGTGGAATCACTCATTGAGGGTTGAGGTGGTTTGGCCTCTCGAAGCCATAGCTTGGTTTTGTTTGAAATGTTTCATGCAATCCCACTTTCACGTTTGGAACGGCATGGGGGTTATTGGATGAAAGAAATATTTGGTTCAACAAATCTATGGCCAGGCGATTCATGGAAGTCCCGAACCTAGTTGGAATTTTCCTTCATTAATAAGAGCTTCTTCTCCTTAGTATTTCATGTGTAAATGTATTGGCTTATATCTGTATTTTATGGTTATCATATCCTTGGTATTTCTGTGGACTATATGTTGGCTATGAGTATGTTTTATGAAAGACTTGATGTATTTCCCTCGCCATATTTTTTATCACCAAATGAATGAAAAATGAATATATGACCTAATATATGATAATGCATCTATTTTGATAAGGCATCAATGCTTATTTATAAATATCAGATAATTATGGGAACCATATGCTCAGATATGATTTTATGACCTATAGATTTCACAATTGTGACATGTTTGACAAAATGTTGGGCATGGCTAATAGGGGTCAAATCAAGTACTTATATTACTTTTTTCATTAGTACCTTTACTTCAATTTTATTTATCATTACTGAAGCTCTTATGATGTTCTGGCCATTGGCCTGAGTCCCGGCCTTGAGAAAGTGGCACATAATCTAGGGTTGCTGGAAAAAAACTAGTTGAAAAAGTCCACAATCGATGGCATGCCTTGCTGTGGGAGCAACTAAAAGGCCTTAGTCACTTGCAAGGCTTGTCATGGGAGCGGTTGATGGTCCAAATCATGGGAGTGGCTAAGGGTCATGGTATTGATCCTCATGAACCCCATGTTTCTCTCTCATACTCTTGGACACTTTGAGCTTTCTAGGAGCACTCTTGGAGGAATGTGGGATACTTGGGATTTAGATCAAGAAGGAGAAGGAATAGCAATAGAGCGCAGTGGGACATCGGAATCAAGAACTAAAATAGGTTTTTCTTGTAGGTTGCGAGTTGCATCTATGATTTACTTGCTAGTTTTTGCATGCATGGCACATGCATGTGGTTTCTTGGTTATGACCTATTACTAGCATCGAGGATTGGCTGGTTTGACACTTTTTTTTCCTAGCCTTTCCATTTTTTGGATAGCCATGGTGTTGTGGGTTTCTTCCCTTTTTTTTTCTGGCTGGTTCTCATGTTCCTTTGGTTGTGGGCTAAGTTACTAGTTACTCCAAGCCTTGGTTTGAAAAATGCTTTGGAAGCCCTGTAATTTTTTGGGTTGAGTTACTAGTCATGGAAGTTGTGGTTGGACGAATGCTTTGGAAGCCCTTGCTGGTTTGAGTTACTAGTCATGGAAGCCCTGGTTGGACAAACTCTTTGGAAGCCTGACAAAATATGCGGGTTGAGTTACTAGTCCTCAAAGCCCTGGTTGGAACAAATGCTTTGGAGCCTTGGAAAACTTAGGTAGAGACCAATCTAGAGATGTTTAATGACGTCCAACCATGAGGTAGAATCACTTGTTGAGGGTTGAGGTGGTTTGGGCTCTTGAAGCCCTATTTTGGTATTTTTTTATTTGTTTAATGAGATCCCACATTCACTCTTGGAATATAGCACATAGGTGATTAACTGAAAGAAATATTTGGTTCAGAAAATATATAGTTAGGAGGTTAATGGAAGTACCGAACCTAGTTGAAATTTTCATTCATTAATAAGAGCCTCTTATCCTTGGTATTTCATGTGTAAATATATTGGCTTATATGTGGATTTTATGGTTATCATATCCTTGATATTTATGTTGACTATATGTTGGCTATGAGTATGTTATATGACAAAATTTATGTATGGATCTCATCATATTTTTATGAGCAAATGAATGAACAATGAATCTATGAACTAATAGATGATAATTATGCTATTATGATAAGGCATCAATTCTTCTTTGCAAATCTCAAATACGTATGAGACCATTAATATGCTCAGATCTAATTTTATGACCTGTAGATTTCACATTTGTGACATGTCTGATGAAATTCTTGTCATGTCTAGTAGGGGTCAAATCAAGTAATTGTATCAATGTTTATAGCAGTACCTTTTTTTCCATGTTATTTATCATTCTTGAAGGTCTCATGAAGTTTTTTCAAATGGCTTGAGTACTAGACCTAAGAATGTGGCACAAAATTTGGGGTCATTGGCACAGAACTAGATGAAAAAGTACATAGTCACTTGCATGCCTTGTTTTGGGAACGACTGAAAGGACTTAGTCACTTAGAGGGATTTTCAAGGGAGGGAATGGGGTTCGAGATCAATCAAATGATGATTTGTCTTAGGGGTTCATCACCTAGAAGGGTTGGTTGGCTCCTCAAGGTTCTGTAGGATGTATGTCAGTTCGAATCGGTTGTGTTTCATAGATTCCACTTCCTTAACGTGACCTAGGAGGTTGAATCACATTATAGTAGCCTCTCGTCACATGTTTACACTAGTGGAGCAGTAAGCTAAGGTAAATGTGGGAGGAGGTGGTTACATAGTGGTATCAGAGCATGGTTCACCCCTTGGATTGGATGATTGGTGTGTGTTGGTCATTAATACATGACGATTACATATGTTCTCCTTATATTTTCGATCTATGTTATTATTGCATATGCATGGTGTGGTCATAATTTTAGTGGTGTACCCATGTAAAATTTTATTGTGTCGTTTTTGGATATGGTCACCATGAGTGTATGCTATTTATGCGCTGACCATGTGTGTCAGGTGGAATATGTTGTTGTGCATACATTGAGATGGTGACAATTGTTGTGCATGAGGTCATGGTATGTGATTGGTATGGTCATGCATTGATGACCAAATAATAGTTTAAATGATTATTATATGTTGATATGATTATGTTTATATATGTATTGCACTAATATGGTTATTCTTGTAAATGAGATATCCTCCCTTGAACTAAATTGAGGAATGTTGTTTTGTCTATGATTTGGTTTAGCGGACATGATATACCTTGCAGGAAGAGAAGATAAAAGATGTTTAGCAGAATGGTAGACTATAGCTCACGAGATTCTCCCTTTATATCATATGAGAAACATATTGATGAGTACTCCCCTCACATAGCACACACTCTGAGAAGCTTGAAGGAAGAAACATGTTGTTGCAAATAATAAAATGATTGAATCATTCAAACACAAGAGAGAATTCCTAGGGCACAGGACAAACATGTAGAAGTCAATGGAGTTATCCTTCAGAGCTTGTCATACTTGCAGAGATAGGGACCACTTCGGATCATCCATTGGAAGGAGGATAGGACTATTGGGGCATATGGAAATAGATATCATGTTTGACACAAGTTGGATAGATATAACATGATCAAATATGGCATATTCTTAGATACACCTAACATATGAGAAACTGCACATGGGATTTACTCTAGTTCCGGTTCAGAAATGTATCATGGTAAAATAATTATCATCCTTATAGGAGGAGTGAGAGGGGATATTTTCCAAATGATTTCAAGGAAGAAAATCCACCTACATTTTATGGAGAAATGAAGAAGTCACAGGATGCATAAGCATGGTTTCTTGGGATGAACAATTTATTTAGATTACATGATTATGTAGAAAACATGAGGGCCATAACAACTACATTCAGTCTTAAAGGTAAAGAAAATATTTGGTGGGAAGATGTAAAGAACATCATAGGCGTCTGGGAAGAGGAGTAAACTTGAAGTGAGTTCGAGATATTATTTAGGAAGAAGTACCTATCGGTGAGATACTACGATGATAGGGAAAACGAGTTGTATGAGTTGAAGATGGGATCTATGAACGATGAGGAGTACACTAGAATATTTTTTGATTTATTGATGTATGTGCCTTATATCAAGGAAGATAAGGAAAATATTTAGATATTCATCAATGGGTTTCTTGTAATATTCAATGACATAATTTAGTTTAATGAGCTTAGATCATTAGAGGAGGTCATGTGGAAGCTAAAACGTTTTTATGAGCAATAAAAACACATATGTGAGACTAAAACATACTGGAAAGGTAATGCAAATAATAAAGGAAGATGGGACAAGAATCGAACAAGAGCTCAAGACAAAGAAAATGTGTTATGAAAACAGCTCTAAGAATAGAAGAAAAGAGAGATCAACGCCTTATAAATCAGCCACTTCGAGGGGCCAACCTCCAATACATTACATAAATGAATAATTCTTGGATGATACAAATGAAAAAACCTCCTTCTATATATAGGAGTCCATGGGATCACAACGAAATCCTAGCCGACCTAACAATAATAATGTAAGGGCACAATAATAACAATTTTGGGGTTACAGGGCTACAACAATAACAATAAGGGGGTTACACTAACAACAATAAAGGACTATACTAGTAATATAGGGACCTAACATGACCCTCCCCTTTAGAAAAGTGTTGTCCTCAACACTTGAGTATATCTAGATGCTTCCATATAAAATTCTCATCCTCCCATGTAGAATCTTTGGTGGGTAAGTTCTTCCACTTAATGAGATACTCTGAAATTGATGGATTTTGTAGCTATCGAGTTCTTGTTTCTGTGGCTTCTTCAAGTTATAATATGATTTTTTCTTCGTCATCAAGTTTTGGAAATATTGTTTGAACCGGAAGTTTGTCACCTATAACCTTATTTAAGCATGAAACATGGAAAACTGGATGGACTCGCGAAGAAGTAGGAATCTCCAATTTGTATGCTATGGTACCAATATTTACAAACACCGTGTAAGGACCATAGTACTTTGGCGATAATTTATTATCCTTCTTAGCTTTCTTGAAAGACATTTATTTGTATGGTTTTACTCGTAGAAATACCCAGTCTCCTAAATCAAAACTTCTCTCACTTCAATATTGATCTACCTGTTGTTTCATTCGATTTTGTGCTAAATTTAGGTCATCGTTTAAGAGTTGGAGAACTTCTTGTTGATGCTCAATGTGATCTTCCACTACTTCAACCTTATAATTTTCCCTTAAATATGATGTGATGGACGGTGGATGATATCCATAAAGTGCCATAAATGGGGTCATTTTTGCTGCAATATGGAAGGAAGTGTTATACCACCATTCAACGAGAGGTAACTACTTGACCCATTGTGTTTTCTTATCAGATACAAAACAATGAAGATATCCTTCAAAATATTTATTTACTACCTTAGTTTGACCATTAGATTGAGGATGGTAAGATGAGCTATGAGCCAGTTGAGTACCCAAACAAGAAAATAATTTCGTCCAAAAATTTCCAGTAAAAATGGGATCTCTGTCACTTACAATAATCTTTGGGTTTCCATGTAACTTTTGAATTGTTTCCATAGATGTAGTATCAACTGTACTTGCTTTAAATGGATGAGATAATGCACAAAATTGTTCATACTTGGTAATTTTGTCAATGACCACCATGATGGCACTCTTTCCTTCGGACTTAGGTAAACCTATGATGAAATCCATTGAAATATCCTCCCAGCATTGACTTGGAATGGACAAAGGTTGTAGAAGACCCGAGTTCTTAATTGCCTCAACTTTATTTTGCTGGAAAACCAAACATTCTGCCACAAATGTTTGAATATCAGATTTAAGGCCATCCCAAAGAAAATATTTCTTCACCCTATGGTAAGTTTTTAAGAATCCTAAGTGTCCTCCTAAAGGAGAAGTGTGCAATTCCAAAAGAATATTTTGTTTTAGCTTGGAATTCTTACAAATATATACGCGATCTTTGTACCATAAGGAATCATTTTTCCAAATAAATGTATCATATGTACTATTAAATACATATTCCCCCATGGTTAGCTTGATATTATGACATTTTCCAGAGAAATTTATAGTTCCTCCATTTGCAACAATCACTTGGCATTCTAGTGTTGGGTATAGGAAACAATTCAATTCCTTGGCTACCTTACAATGAATCAAATTATGGGTACTACCCGAATGAATAAACACTATTACCTTTATCTTATAGACATGTCCTTCTATCTTGAGAGTTTGAGGAGTGGTAATACCTGCCAATGCATTACACGATATGATCGAACTAATTTCTTCTTCTTCTAGGGTTGTTTATTGGCGTATATCCTCTTATTTTGAATGTTCTTGTTCATTTTCTTCCTCCTCTTCACAATCTATATAAAATAATTTCTTCTCAGCACACTTATGACCTTTAGTGTATTTTCTATCACAACTCTAGCAAAGCCCTTTTGCTCCTTTTTCTTCCAATTGTTGTGTTGTCAACCTTATAGGTTGTGGAAGTATAGGAGTAGCAATACTTCCATATTTATAGATGTGAGTGGTAGGCTTCATTGTTGCCATAATTTTACATTCAATTTTTCCTGCCAATCTTAATGCATTCTCCAAGGAATCAGGTTCCCAAACATGAACTTCTGTTAGATGTTATCCTTTAAAGTCATTATGAAGACATCAATCATGTGTTCCTCTAGAGTATTAGTTACCCGTATATTCATTTTTTGGAATTCCTCAGTGTGCTCCACCACAGAACCCTTTTGTTTGAGATTCATCAATTAGCTAAAGAAGGTGTTTTTCTTTGTATCCTCATAATATGCTATCATTTCCTCTATAAAAATTGACCAAGTGATAATTTTTTTACGGGAGCAAAGCCTTCGATACCATACAAATGTATTTTGTTCTAAATGTAAAGTTGAAATGTGTATCTTTTGTGTGTTCTTCACACTATTGAGACCAAAATATTGCTCCATCTGTAGTTTCCATGTTACAGGATCCTTGCCATCAAACTTCCTCATATCCATCTTTGGAATATGGTGGATCTTCCATCCAACATTAGATTTTATGAAATCACAATTAACACTTATTTTGTTCTCATCAAGAGTTTCCTCTACTAACTTTTCGCCATTAGGAAACATTTCTTGTATCAACTTTGTCAAGCCTTCAACGTCTTCTTTTAGATCGCTCTAAATGTTTTCCAATTTTTCTTCCATGTCATCCATCTTAGATTCCATGCTAGCTTCCATGCCATCCATATTAGCTTCCACGCCGTTCTTCAAACCATCCATCTTAGCTTCCATGCCTTTCTTCAAAACTTCCATTTCATTTTTTATTTCACTTTGCGAGAGAGAAATTTTGTGCACTTGCTCTTGTAATTTTGATATGTCATGTTGCGCTTCTTTTTCCTCATGAGTCATAGTAGAGAATTATGAAGGTTTAATGGGTGTTTAATTATTTTTAGGAGGCATTTTAGAACCTAATACTAATATCTATTCTACAATATGCCCTTGGAGTCAATTCAAACTAATCATTCAAACAAGACTTATGCAATTTGAAAAATAAATACACACCTTTTTCTTTCTTTTGAAAAGCTTGATATTAAAATTGAATTATCTTTGTGATTTTGGATCCTCAATATCTAAAATTTGGTCTTGTAGTAGCCCTCTAGATATTCTTTCAAATGCCATACGTATGACCTAATTTGGATTCTTCAAGGCAAAGTTATTCTCAATCTCCCACAATGACCTAATTATGGACTCGTTGAGTCGAGTGAACTTGTACAACATACCACGTGTCATTGTTTCCTCCTTCGGCTCTGAAATTGATACACAGGAAACTAAAGTCCATGTACTTCCTACCACTATTTATAGAATTCAAATTCGATTCTCATAGAGAGTGTTATGAAAATTTTCCCAATAGTAACCTCTTTGATATGAAATTTAGGAGCCTGAAAAAACCCTAACTGCCACAGATCATATCTTCGAAAATATTGAGAACCAAGATCTGCAATTTTTATAGGAATTTCCTCCGGATTTCTTCTTGGATTTGTAAAATTTTTAGCTTCTGAAACTTTGTATAAAAAAAATTTAATTCCATAATGACCTGTTTCGAGCAGCGAAACCCTAGAATCCAAAGCTCTTCTACCAAATGTTATGAAACCAGCTCCAAGAATATAAGAAAAGTGAGATAAACGCCTTATAAATAAGCCACTTTGAGGGGGAAACCTCCAATAGATTACATAAATGAACAATTCTTGGATGATACAAATGAAAAAAACTCCTTCTATATATAGGAGTCCATGGGACCACAATATAATCCTAGCCGACCTAACAATAATAATGTAAGGGCACAATAATAACAATATTGGGGTTACATGGGTACAACAATAATTATAAGGGGGTTATGCTAACAAAATTAAGTCTCTATACTAGTAATATAGGGACCTAAAAAAACTGCATCACCACCTAAGAGGTTTAATGCATTCGATAGAGGACAAGGATCTTATTATGAGAAGAAAAACAAGGGTGCAAGGTGAATCATTCAGAATTTAGGACATGTGGCAAGGATCATCACAGGAGAGATTTTTCACAACATTACGGTGGTAGGCCTCAGATATAGAGTGCTCAGGAGGCACAGACAGTAGGGGATGTTGCACCGTGTATTCCTTCGATTTATGCAGCTTTGGATAAGATGTAGTTTGATCGACAAGAACCTATCATTGATATGGACGGTAAGATTTGTGATCAAGTTGTTTCTATTTTGATTGACCATGGATCTAATTATGGTTATGTTAATCTTGACCTCTTGGATAATTGTAGTTTTAATAAAGAAGTGCATGCATAGTCTTGGTTAGTGCAATGGTATACAGGTACAAAGAAGAGAGTTAATAATTGGGTAAAATATTGTGTGTTTGAGTTTAATGGCGAACCTACATCAATGCAATTGAATGTATTGTCGTTGGGATCCTATAGTAGGTTGTTGGGTATGTATTGGTTGTATCTTTAGAGGACTAAGGTGGATTTTTATGAAAATTATATTGAGTTCTTGGATGAAAATGGAGAGAAGAGAATATTCCAGGGAAAGAATAAGGAATCATTAGTTAGAATGATGACAACTTTGCAGGAAAAACGTAGCCAGAGGAAACGGTATGTGTCATTTGCAATGCATATTTCTAGTGACAAAGGTAAAATTTTTTAGGATGCAGATGTATTGAGCACGTATCGAGTTCTATGATAGTTTCAGGATGTGTTTCCAACAAATATTTCAGATTTTCCACCTCACAACGAAGTGGAATTTTCTATTGAGTTGGTACTAGGGGTAGCACCAGCATCAAAGGCACCATACATGATGAGAAATCCAAATCTAATGTAATTGAAATTTCATCTAAAGGAAATGATTGATGAGGGATACAATAGGCCATGTGTTTCATTGCAGGGTGCACCAATATTTTTTGTGAAGAATAAGGATTTTACTGTCATTTTGTGCATCGATTGTAGACACTTGAACAAGGTAAAAAACAAGAACAGATATTCGTTGATGAGGATTGATGACTTGTTTGATTAGGTGAAGAGAGCAACAATGTTCTTGAATATTGATTTGAGATCCATATATCATCGGTTGTGCATTAAGGAAGAGGACATATACAAGAAACATTCAGGACCAGGTATGGGCATTATGAGATTGTTGTAGTTCCTTTCAGTTTGACTAATGATCTAGCTACTTGTATGTTCTTGATGAATAATGTGTTGCATCCTTATGTGGACAATTTTTTTATCGAATTCATTGATGATATATTGGTATATTCTAAAAATTAAGAAGAGCGTGATGAACACATAGAAATGGTATTTATATTGTTGAGAGAACGTCAATTGTATTCTAAGCTTAGTAAGTGTATTTTCTTTCAAACAGAGGTACATTACTTGGGACATGTAGTTTCCACAGAAGGCATAGCAGTGGATCCAAAGAAGATAAGGGCTGAAATATTTGGATTATCCACAGTATCGTAGACCATTTTTTTATGATACTGTGGATAATCCAAATATTTCTACAATTAAAGGCAACCATAGAAGCTTGAAAACCATAGAGATAAGGGATATCATGGAATGGGAAGCTCCTAGGAATTTGGATGAGGTAAGATCATTCATGGGGTTAACATGTTATTACAGGAAGTTCATCAGGAACTTCTCAGAAATATATTATCTTATTACATGTTTCAAAGGAAACGTAAGAAGTTTGAATGGACAAAGGAATGTGCAACCAATTTTGAGCAATTGAAGCAATTGTTGAAAAATGCTCTAATTCTAAATATTTTAGATCCATACAAATAATTTGTGGTGTGTACAAATGCTTGCAAGAGAGGGCTTGGTAGATTCCTTATGCAGGAAAGACTAATAGGGTGATATGAGTCACGAGAACTGGATGAGACCGAGAAGAATTATCTAACACATGATCTTGAGTTACGAGTGATCATCCATGCATTGAAAATGTGGATAAAATATCTTCTTGGAAGGAGGTTTGTACTGATGAGTAATCATAGTGGTTTGAGGTATCTACTTGAAAAATCAAATCTGAATTCCCGACAAGCTATATGGTTGGACACGATTAGTGAGTTTGACTTTGAGATCAGGTACATCAAGGGTAAAGAGATCAGGGTTGCGTATGATCTTAAAATTAGGATACAAGTAAATCATATAGCAGCTATGAGCTCCTATGAGACAGATTTATAGGATTGGATCTTGCAGGAAAGACAATAGGATGATAGGTACATGTAGCTTATGCATAGGTTACAACAGGGTACAAGAGATCAAGATGTTACTATCATCTCACAACAATTGGCTTGGTAAAATTTAGGGATAGGATCTATGTGCAAGATAATAGTGATCTCAAGAAGATTATCTTGAAGGAATTTAATGCTAAACCATACTCAGGCCACCCAGGATATCAAAAGACATTGGAATTACTGAAGATGTTTTATCATTGGCCGAACTTGAAAAAGGAAGTTGTAGAGTTTATGTCAAGATGCTTGGACTTTCAGTAGGTGAAAGTAGAATTTAAGAATCCAAGTGGATTACTTCAAGCGATTCTGATTGTAGAGTGGAAGTACGAGGTTATTTGCCTGCATTTTATCACGGGTTTTTTGAGGACATCTAGACATCATGATTCCATCATTATTGTGGTAGACAACTTTAAAAATGGATCACACTTCATTCCAGTGAAGTCTATGTATTCAAATAATGATGTAGCATAGGTCGTCATCAGATATGTAATGAGAGTGCATGGTGTAATGATGATTATTGTGTCAGAAAGGGATAAGAATTTCACTTCTAGATTATGCAAAGAGTTGTTTGTAGGTTTGGGGACAAATTGTTCTTTTAGTAAAACTTATCATCTACATATAGACAGACAGATAGAGAGGTTCAAGAGGATATTAGATGACATGTTGAGGATGTATGTTATGCACTAGCGGTGGAGGTTGGAGGACTACCTTCTATTGGTTGAGTTTGCTGGCTCAGACATGTATCATGGTAACATAATTATCATCCTTCTAGGAGGAGTGACAGGGGATATTTTCCATATGAGTCCAAGGAATCAAATCCACCAAAATTTGATGGAGAAGTGAAGAAGTCATAGGATGCAGAAACATGGTTTCTTGGGATGAAAAAAACTCTTTAGATTGCATGATTACATAGAAAACATGAAGACCAAAATAGTTGAATTCAATATTAAAGGTTTAAAAGTAGATATTTGGTGCGAATATGTAAAGAACATAATAGGCATCCAGGAATTCGAGTCAACTTGAAGTGGGTTCGATATATTATTCAGGAAGAAGTACCCATCAGAGAGATAACACGATGAAAAGTCAAAGGAGTTCTATGCATTAGGGTAATTTTGAGGTCTAAAATGGGCCTCCTAAGAAAAATGTAGAACTAAAATAAACTTTATAATAACTAATATGATTCAAGATGATGATGTCAACCATGGGGGATGATTCATCATTTTTGGAGTAAAAAAGTAAAAAGATTAAAAAATAATAAAAAATAAAACTAATTTTTCAACTCGTATTTTGAACTTATCTCCCCAAGGGTTTACTCAAATTTTGAGCAAGAATACTCATTGGATGAAAAATTTAATTCCTCATAAAAGGAATACCCATGTTGCATACTTTTGATGGACCTTGCTACATGAAAAATGAGAAATACATAAAAAAAAATGTGATTGCAATCATGTTTTTTATGTATTTATTATTTTTCGTGTAGAAAAGTCCATAAAAAGTATGCAATGTGGGTACTCCTTGGATGAGGAATTAAAATCATGCAACAAGTATTCCCGCTTGAAATTTGAGTAAACCCTTAGGGAGATAAGTTCAAAATTCGAGTTGAAATTTTTTTTGTCTTTTTTCCCTCTAAAAGTTTATGATGTAATCAAATCTTATTTTATTATTTCCACTATTATTTTATAATTTCCTTATGAGGCCCATTTTAGACCTCAAAATTCCCCTAATGAGCCAAAGATGGGAAATATGAACAATGAGGAGTACACTAGCAAATTTTTGAAGTTATTGAGGTATGCTACTTACCTCTAGGAGGATAAGGAAAATATTTAGAGATTCATCAATGGGTTTCTTGTAGAATTCAATGACATAATTTATTTTAATGAGCCTAAATCATTGGAGGAGGTCATACGGAATCTAAAGAATTGTTATGAGAAATCAAAGTGCATATATGATACTAAACCTGACTCGAAAGGTAATGCAAATAATAAAGGAAAATGGGACACGAAGAAAACTAGAACTCAAGGCACAGGTAAAAAATAAAATGCATCACCACCTAAGAAGTTCAATGCATTTGACAGAGGACAAGGATCTTATCATGAGGAGAAAAAAAAGGGTTCAAGGTGGAATCATTTACAATGTTGGAAATGTGGAAAGGATCATCGCAGGAGAATTATCCACAAAATTAATGTGGTAGGCCTCAAATATATAGTGCTAAGGAGGAAAAGACAGTAGAGGATGTTGGACAGAGTATTATTTGTATTTATGCAGCATTGGATAAAATACAAGCTGATAAACAAGAATCTAAAGTCAAGATGGACGGTAATATTTATGATCAAGTTGTTTCTATTTTGATTGACAATGAATCTAATTATGGTTATGTTAATCTTGACCTCATGGATAAGTGTGGTTTTAATAAATAAGTGCATGAAACGTATTGGTTAGTTCAATTGGCTATAGCTACAAAGATGAGATTTAATGATTGGATAAGAGCTTGTGTATTTGAGTTGAATGGCATACATACATCAGCACAATTGAATGTATTGTCGTTGGGACCATATAGTAGGTTGTTGTGTATGGATTAGTTGCATTTTCATAGGACTAAGGTGTATTTTTATAACAATTTTATTGAGTGCTTGGATGAAAATGGGGAGAAGATAATCTTGCAGGGAAAGAATAAGGAAACATTAGTTAGAATTGTCACAAATTTCTAGGAAAAGCGCAGTCGGAGGAAAGGGTATGTGTCATTTGCAGTGCATATTTCATGTGACAAAAGTAAGGAAGTTGAGGATGAAAATGTCTTGAGCAAGTACCCAGTTCTATGAAAGTTTCAGGATGTGTTTTTGACAGATATTTTAGTGTTACCACCTCATAGGGAAGTGGAATTTTCTATTGAGTTGGTACTAGGGGTAGAACCAGCATGAAAGGCACCATACAAGATGACAACTCCGAAGCTAGTGAAATTGAAATTTCATCTAAAGGAAATGCTTGATGAGGGATACATTAGGCCATGTGTTTCGTCGTGGGGTGCACTAGTATTATTTGTGCTGAAGAAGGATTGTACTCTCATTTTGTGCATCAATTATAGATATTTGAACAAGATAACAATCAAGAAAAAATATCTGCTAACGAGGATTGATGACTCGTTTGACTAGGTGAAGGGAGAAAAAAATGTTCTTGAATATTGATCTGAGATCCATATATCATCAGTTAGGAATTAAGGAAGAGGAGATATACAATAAGACTTTCAAGAACAGGTATGGGAATTGTGATTTTTTTGTAGTTCCCTTTGATTTTACTAATCCTCTAGCTACTTTTATGTGCTTGTTGAATAATGTGTTGCATCCTTATCTGAATAATTTTTTTATGATATTCATTGATGATATATTGGTATATTCTAAAAATGAATAAGAGCATGATGAACACTTGGCAATGATATTTAGATTGTTGAGAAAACATCAATTGTATACTAAGCTCAGTAAGTGTATTGTATTTCAGACAGAGGTACATTAATTGGGACATGTGGTTTCCAAGGAAGGCATAATAGTGGATCCAAAGAAGATAAGGGCTATCATGGACTGGGAAGATCCTAGAAATGTGGATGAGGTAAGATAATTCATGGGGTTATCATGTTATTACAGGAGGTTCATTAGGAACATCTCGCATATTTCTTATTTTTATTACATTGTTTGAAAGGAAAGGTAAGAAGTTTCAATGGATAGAGGAATGTGCAAGCAATTTTCAACAATTTTATCAATTGTTGAAAAATGCTCTAGCTCTAAAGATTGTAGATCCATACAAACATTTTGTTGTGTGTACATATTCTTGCAATAGAGGGCATGGTGGATTCCTTATGTAGGAAGGACAAATAGTGTGATATGAGTCACAAAAACTGAATGAGCCTGAGCAGAATTATCCGACACGTGATCTTGAGTTCGAAACAATCATCCATGCATTGAAGATGTGGATCAAATATCTTCTTGGAGGGATGTTTGTACTAATGAGTGATCACAGTGATTTGAGGTATCTATTTTATGAGTTAAATCTAAATTCCAAGCAAGCTAGATGGTTGGACACGATTAGTGACTTCAAATTTGAGATCAGGTACATTAAGGGTAAAGAGATCAAGGCTGCATAGACTTATAGTACCAGATCTTGTAGGTAGGACAATAGGATGATAGGTACATGTAGATTATGCACATGTTACAACAGTGTATACGTGATAAGGATGTTACTATAATCTAACAAAAATTTTCTTGTTCAGATTTAGGGATAGGATCTGTGTGCCAGATAACAACGAGGTCAAGAAGCTTATATTGAAGTAATTTAATGCTAAAAAATATCCAGGCCACCTAGGATAACAAAAGACATCGACGATAATGAAGAAGTTTTATTATTGGTTAAATCTAGAAGTAGCAGACTCTATGTCAAGATGCTTGGGTTGTCAATAGGTGAAAGTATAATCTAAGAATCCAAGTGGATTACTTTAGACGCTTCCTAATACGGAGTGGAAGTGGGATGTTATTGCATGGATTTCATTAGAGGTTTTATTAGGACATCTAGAAATCATGATTCCATCATGGTTGTGGTAGAAAAAATTACAAAGGCATCACACTTCATTCAAGTGAAGTCTATGTATTCAATTAATGAGAGTAGAAAAGGTATTCATGAGATAAGTAATGAAATTGCATGGTGTAATGAAGATTATTGTGTGAGAAAGGGATGTTAATTTCACTTCTAGATTATGGAAAAATTTGTTTGCAGGTTTGGGGACAAATTTTTCCTTCAGTAAAACTTATCATCCGTAGAAATACGGAAAAACAAAGAGATTTAACAAGATATTGATGACATGTTGAGGATGTATGTTATGAAATATCAAAGGAGGTGGGAGGAGTACCTTCCACTGGTTAATTTTTCCGGTTCAGATAGGTATCATAGTAACATCATTATCATCCTTATAGGAGGAGTGAGAATGGATATTTTTCAAATGATTTCAAGGAAGAAAATCCACCTACATTTGATGGAGAAATAAAGAATTCACAGGATGCAGAAGCATGGTTTCTTAGATGAACAAGTTCTTGAGATTTCATCATTACGCAGAAAACATGAAGGCGAGAATATTTGAATTCAATATTAAAGGTATAGTAGATATTTGGTGGGAATATGTGAAAAACATCATAGGCATCTGGGAAGAGGAGTCAGCTTGAATTGAGTTCGATATATCATTCAAGAAGAAGTACCTATTGGAGAGAGACTACAATGACAGGGAGAAGGAGTTCTATGAGCTGAAGATGGGATCTATGAATGAAGAGGAGTACACGAGCATATTTTTGGAGTTATTGAGGTACGTGCCTTACCTCAAGGAGGATACGGAAAATATTTAGAGATTCATCATTGGGTTTCTTGTAGCATTCAATTACATAATTGAGTTTAATGAGCCAAGATCATTGGAGGAGGCCATACAGAAGCTAAAGTATTTTTATGAACAATAAAAGAACATATTTGAGATTGAACCTGACTCGAAAGGTAATGCAAAGAAGAAAGGAAAATGGGAAAAGAAGAAAACAAGAGTTCAAGACAGAGGTAACAAAGAAAATGCATCACCGCCAAAGAAGTTAAATGCATTTGACATAGGATAGGGATCTTATTCTGAAGAGAAAAACAAGGGTGCATGGTGAAATAATTTACAATGTTGGACATGTGGAAAGGATCATCGCAAGAGATATTTTCCACAAAATCAAGGTGGTAGGCCTTAGATCTATAGTGCTGGGGAGGCACATACAATACGAGATGTTGGACATAGTATTCCTTGGATTTATGTAGCATTAGATAAGATGCAGGTTGATCAGTGGGAATCTTTCATCGAGATGGACGGTAATCTTTGTGTTCACGCTGTTTCTATTTTGATGGACCATGGATCTAATTATGGTTATGTCAATCCTAACCTTGTGGATAACTGTGGTTATAATAAATAAGTCCATGCAGATTCTTGGCAAGCGCAGTTGGATACAGGTACAAAGAAGAGAGTTCATCATTGGGTAAGAGCTTGTGCATTTAAGTTGAATGGAATACCTACATTAGTGAAATTGAATATATTAAAGTTGAGATCATATAGTAGGTTGTTGAGTATATATTTTTTGCATCTTCAAAGGGCTAAAGTGGATTTTTATGAAAAATCTATTGAGTGCTTGGATGAAAATGGAGAGAAGAGAAACTTACAGGGAAAGAATAAGGAAAAATTAGTTAGAGTTGTGAAAAAATTACAGGAAAAGCGCAGTCGGAGGAAAGCGTATGTGTCATTTGCAGTGGACATTTATACTGACAAATATAAGGAAGTTGAGGGTCTAGCTATCTTGAGAAGGTACCCAGTTCTATGACAGTTTCACGATGTGTTTCTGAGAGGTATTTTAGAGTTTCTACCTCACAGGGAAGTGGAATTTTCTATTGAGTTGGTACTATGGGTAGCACCGGCATCAAAGGCACCATATAGGATGAGAACTCCAAAGCCATTGGAATTGAAATTTCATCTAAATAAAATTCTTAATGAGGGATACAATAGGCAATGTGTTTCATCGTGGTGTGTCAATATTATTTTTGAAGAAGAAGGATTGTAATCTCATTTTGTGCATCAACTATAGAAAATTGAACAAGGTAACAATCAAGAACATATATCCATTCACGAGGATTGATGACTTGTTTGATTAGGTGAAGGGAGCAACAATGTTCTTGACTATTTATTTGATATCCATATATCATCGATTACGCATTAGGGAAGAGGGAATATACAAGAAAATTTTCAGGACCAGATATGGCCATTATGAATTTTTTGTAGTTCCTTTCGGTTTGACTAATGCTCTAGCTACTTTTATGTGCTTGATGAATACTGTGTTGCATCCTTATCTAGACAATTTTGTTATCGTATTCATTGATGATATATTGGTTTATTCTAAGATTAAAGAACAGTATGTTGAACACTAAGAAACAATATTTATATTGTTGAGAGAACATAAATTATATGCTAAGCTTAGTAAGTTTAGCTTCTTTCAGACATAGTTACATTACTTGGGACATATTGTTTCCAAGTAAGGCATAGTAGTGGATCCAAAGAAGATAAGGGCTATCATGGAGTGGGAAGCTCCTAAGAATGTGGATGAGTTAAGATCATTCATGGGGTTAGCGTGTTATTACAGGAGGTTCATGAGCAAATTCTCATATATTTCTTATCTTATTACATTGTTGCAAAGGAAATGTAAGAAGTTTGAATGGACAGAGGAATGTGCAACCAATTTTGAGCAGTTGAAGTAGTTCTTGAAAAATGCTCCAGTTCTAAAGATTGTAAATCCATACAATTTTTTTTTGGTGTGTAAATAATTGCAAGAGAGGGCTTGGTGGATTCCTTATGAAGGAAGGACAAATACTGTGATATGGGTCACAAAAATTGAATGAGCATGAGTAGAATTATCTAACACATGGTCTTGATTTGGTAGCGAGCATCCATGCATTGAAGATGTGGATAAAATATCTTCTTGGAAGGAGGTTTGTACTAACAAGTGACCACATAGGTTTGAGTAATCTATTTGACCAACCGAATCTAAATTCCAGGCAAGATAGATGGCTATATATGATTAACGAGTTTTAAATTGGGATCATGTACATTAAGGGTAAAGAGATCTGGGTTGTGTATTCTCTTAATGTGAGGATAGAAGTAAATCATATAGCAGTTATGAGCTCCTATGAGACAAGCTTACCGGATGGGATCTTGCAGGCAGTATAATAGGATGGTTGGTACATGTAGCTTGTGCACATGTTACAATAGGGTACAAGTGATCAGGAAGTTACTATCATCTCACAACAATTGGCTTGGCTATATTTAGGGATAAGATCTATGTGCCAGATAACAGTGAGATGAAGAAAATTGCCTTGAAGGAATTTAATGCTAAACCATATTCACGCCACCTAGGATAAGAAAATACATTGACAACAATGAATAAGTTTTATTATTGGCCGAATATGAAAAAGGAAGTGGCAGAGGTTGTGTCAATATCTTTGGACTGCCAACAGGTGAAAGTAGAATATAAGCATGCAGGTGGATCACTTCAGCCAATTCTGATTCCATAGTGGAAGTGGGAGGTTATTTGCATGGATTTCATCACAGGTTTGTTGAGGATATCTATCCATCATGATTCCATCATGGTTGTGGTAGAAAAGTTTTCAAAGGTATCACACTTAATTCCAGTGAAGTCTATGTATTCAACTCATGATGTAGCATAGGTCTTCATCAGATATGTAATGATATTTCAGGGTGTAATGAAGTTGATTATGTCAGAAAGGGATGCTAAGTTCACTTATAGATAAGTTAAATAGTTGTTTGCAGGTTTGGGGACTGATTTGTCCTCAATAAAACTTATCATCTGCGGACAGATAGATAGACAGATAGGTTCAAGAGGATATTATATGATACATTGAGGATGTTTTTTATGAACTAGAAAAAGATATTGGAGGAGTACCTTCAGTTGGATGATTTTTCTTGGAATAATGGGTATGAGGAGTCTCTAAGGATGAGTCCATTTGAGGCACTCTATGGGTGGATTTGTAACACTTCTATCTGTTGTAGTGATCTAGTGAACAAGGTGTTGATAGGATAAAATATGTTGGTAGAAATGGAACAAGAATTGCAGGTAATCAAGAAGAATATGAAGGTAGTGCAGGACATGCATAAAATTTATGTAGATCAACAGAGGGAATATAAGGAGCTTCAAGTTGGGGAACATGTGTACTTGTGAATCAAGCCCAAGAAGAGATCCTTGAGGATTAGATCATGTGTCAAGTTGGCACCTCGCTATTGTGTACCTTTAAATATTCCTGAGAGGATAGGACCAATAGCCTGTTGACTTGCACTGCCTCCAAAAGTGAAAGTCCATGATGTTTTCCATGTTTCATTTCTTAAGAAGTATGTTAAATATGTTGATCATGTGATTGACTAATCTGTATTGCAGGTGGATTCAGAAGGATAATTCCAGCCAGAACCATAATATATTGAAAATAAATATGCTCATGATCCAGAATTGATCAATGGAGCAAGTTAAAGTGAAATGGAAGCATTTTGGTCTCGATGAAGCTATATGGGAGATGGTGGATCAGATGTAGTCTATATATCCTTCTCTATTTGTTGGTTAAGCGAATGTTTTTGTATATGTTGTGGTATGATGTTTTGGTATATGTACATTTTTATATGGATGTAAATATGGCCATGAGATGTGTTATAAAGATCCAATAAGTGATATGGGTGTCTTGTTATTATAGTTATCATGCTTCTATCTTGTCATGTTGGTTTTCTTCTGAGCAGGTTGATCATTGTAAATAATTTAATGAATTGTGTTATAAATCTCTATGGAGAGTATGTTTTACTTTCAACGATCTTGTTGGTTGTAGTTGTCATTGAAAAATAAAGGATGGTGCCCCTCCAAGGGGGAGGGTTCTGTAACATCCCTAGAAAAAAATCCATGTAATAAATATAATAAATCCAAGGTAATAACCATGGTCATGGGACGCATATTCCAAGCTGAATGTCGAGAAAAACATCCAAATGTGGATGTTCATTTGGTTTAATATGGCCAAGGAAACTGGAAAAGGAAATGGAAAAGGATTTGGAATGGAAAAGTGAAATTTATTGGCATTTTATTTATGAAAATAATGGAAAATAGGAGAAAAGGGAGGTTAGGGTCACAAGTTGCATGTGAGGATAAAAATGAAGGAAAATAATGGAAAATTGAAGAAAATAGATGCCGCATTAACAAAAATGCTTCTAAGGATCAGTTGGTAACTTTTTTCAGTTTAGTATTAGAGCTTTCATTCTATATAATCTATCTCATACATTTCGACACTTAGATATTTCTAGGAGAACTCTTGGAAGAGTGTGACATACTTGGGATGTGGAGAAATAATTCAAAGGAAGAGCAAGAATGTGAAAGGGGACATCAAGATCATCATATACAAAGGGTTTTTCTTGCAGGTACCAAGTTTCATGTATGATTTCCTTGCTAGTTTTGGCATGCATGACACATGCAGGTGGTTTCTTGGTTATGATATGTCATTGGCATGGGGGATATCCTACATTGATAGTGGTTTTTCCTATCCTTTCTATTTCCTAGATAAAAATGGTGTTGTGGGTGTATTCTCTTTTTTTTCTGGTTGGTTATCATGTTCCTTTGGGAAATGTGAGTTGAGTTACTAGTTCTTGGAAGCCCTGGGACAAACGCTCTAGAAGCCTTGTAACAAATTGGGCTGAGTTACTAGTCCTGGAAGTCGTGGTTGAAAAAATTAATTGGAAGTCTTTCCTTGGTAGAGTTACTAGTCTTTGAAGCCTTGGTTGGTCAAATTCATTGGAATTCCGGCATCAACTATAGGTTGAGTTACTATTTTTGGAAGTCTTAGTTGGAAAAAAATCTCTAGAGCCCTCGAGAACTTGTGTAGAGAACAATCTACTGTGGTTAGTGATGTATGACCATGAGGGGGAAGAAATGGTTGAGGTTTGAGGTGGTTTGACCTTTGGAAGCCTGGGTTTGGTTTTGTTTTATTTGTTTGATGAGATCCAAAATTCACACTTTGAGTATGGCATGAGAGTGATTGGGTAAAAGAAGGATTTGGTTGATCCAATCTATGGTCAGGTGGTTCGTAGAAGTCCTAAACCTAGTTGGCCATTTCATTCATTAATAAGATCTTATTATCCTTGGTATTTCACGTGTAAATGTATTGTCTTATATGTGGATCTTTTGGTTGTCGTATCCTTGGTATTTTTGTTGATTATATGTTGGTTATGAGTATGTTTTATGACAAACTTGATGTTTGGCTCTCATCATATTTTGATCAGTAAGTGAATGAAAAATGAATATATGACCTAATATATGATAATGCATCTATTGTGGTAAGGCATCAATGGTTCTTTGTGAATATTAGCTAAGTATGAGACCCTTATGCTCATATTTGTTTTTATGACTTGTAGATTTCCCATTTGTTACATGTTTGACAAAATTCCTGTCATGGCTACTAGGGGTGAGATCAAGTACTTGTGTCAATGTTTAAATTAGTACCTTTTTTTTCATGTTATTTATCATTCCTAAATCTCTCATGAATTTTTAAACAGTGACTTCAGTCCTGACCCTAAGAAAGTGGCACAAAATTTTTTATTGTTGGCACAAAACTAGCTGAATAAGTCTACATTCGCTCCGATGCCTTGTTGTGGGAGTGAGTAGAAGGCCTTAATCACTTACATAGATTTTCATGGGAGCGACCAAGGGTCTAGATCAGTCAAATGATGAGTTGTCTCAAGGGTTGATCCCCTAAAAGGGTTGGTTGGCTCTAGAAGGTTCTGTAGGATGCGTGGAAGTTCATATTGGTTGTGTTTTGTCAGTTCCACTTCCTTACAGTGACCTAGGAGGTTGAATAACATCATAGTAACCTCTCATCACATTTTTACCCCAGTGGAACAGGTATCTTGGTTAAATGTAGGAGGAGGTTACAAATCCTAACCAAGAAATTGTATACAATGAATGGCAAGCGGGAAGTTTTGAAGTCGGGCTCCAAAAAATCCTTCCTTGGAGGAAAGAATAAATAAATTATATAACCCCGAGACACATTTTGGTTTATAAAATCATTGAATTTGAAATGATCTCAATCCTCATAAACTAATTACAAAGGTCCATAAAGAATTCATAACTCAAGTATGACTGGCGCGAGGAGTGAATTTCCCCAGCATGCCTCTTGATAGCCCCC
This sequence comes from Pinus albicaulis, assembly GCA_034641835.2. Taxonomy (NCBI): domain Eukaryota; kingdom Viridiplantae; phylum Streptophyta; class Pinopsida; order Pinales; family Pinaceae; genus Pinus; species Pinus albicaulis. The sequence goes on along the minus strand of CM076575.1, from coordinate 877,380,406 downwards.
AATAGGACAAGAAATTAAAACCTAGGTTCACATTAAATAAAATGTATCCCCATAGAGAGAAATAAGAATAGAGACCCAAAAAATGAAGAAAGGCTCCTTACCACATAAACCGGAGGCAAGTCTTGCGAGTGAAAATGCATACTAGAGGCATCGAAGTGCAGAGCAACCTCCCTGATTCCATTCATTACTATTGAAATTCCTTATGTGATTCCTAGGTCCTAGAATATTAGGATATTATCACGCCTTTCTCCTACAAACTCATCCCCCATGCTAGAAAACTCCCCTCGCAGTACAATATCCAGTTCCTTGACAAATATTTCCATCCTCGGCTTGACTCCCTAGTCAAGAATTGCATGTGTACCTCTCATAAGCTCGATTCTCATACAACCCTTCAATTTAGAGAGCACATTAATCATCCAGGCTAATAGAATTAAAGATACATTTATTGTCACATCCATCATCTCATCATAGTTCTCCTTAATTGTCTCGTGTGCATGCAAGTAGGGTTCCACACCACTATTACAATATGTCAAAATGGTAAGTGTGGTGATGAGCACCCTCACTAAGCCTTTCAATTACCATGTTCACACCACATCACGACAATGGAATTAAAATTAGTTTTACAACTTATCTATATTTATCACTCTTACATACATCTTATTTTCAAATTTTCCTTTACTTACCTCCTTTTTGTGAATTTTCGTCATGAAAATTAAGCAAATTATATTTTTCGTTTAAAATTTGTATGTCTTATTCCAATCACTAAATGATTTCCACATATGTTAAATGTGATGAAATTGTATGTCTTATTCCACTTACTAGATAATTTACACATATGTTAAATGTGATGATGCATAGAGATGCGATCACTACATATTTTGTAATTGTAAATAATAATTGAGTTGTTGTAATAAAAAATTATTTTTATTAAAAAAAAATTAATAAGAAATATTATTTCATGTTTTCATGTCATTATTTTTTTTTCTAAATGTTCAAAATATTTACTCTATTTTTTTTTATATTAAAATATATTATTTTAATAATATATATAATAATCTTACATAATACTCCTTCAAACATCTAATTAATTTTATGAAGGGTTGATCTATGAAGAAGAATTGAAAATATTTGAGAAGAGCATGTTGAATCCACTTATTAGTATTTTACTTCGGAGGCATAGGAACCATAGCAACCACAAGAGATTTTTATCCCTATTAATTTGAGTTAATTATTTTCAATACAACACATTTAACAAAAGTTTTTTAAAAAATTTATGTTTAAAATAATTTAATTTTAACATAATTGGATAGAAAGGTTTGAAGTCTTATTGCGAGCTTCCGACTTTTCAATGTATTCATTTTCTTGTCCAAATAAAAATAACCAAAGTTTCAAAGTAAGATATGCAAGGTTTCAAGGTAATATATCCAAAGTTCTATCCAAATTTTGATTCACTTTTCATATCCAAAGTTCAAAACTCTCCTCACTTTTTATATCCGAAGTTCTAACTTTTGCATGAGCAGGCTTGTATTTAAATTGATGCCACATATATAACACTAGCTAGCATAAGAATTGTTTTGTGTGTCACTTGGTGTCTTTCACATATTCTTATTTCTCCGCTTCCATATACTTATAAGTTATATTCCTCTACTTGCAAACAAGATAATAGATAATTATGGAGAACCAGTTAAATGTAGCCTGTAGAAAACAAAATGATGGAGAACTTGTTAAAGTGTAAATTTAGAGCCGCATGTTCAAGGTGGATTTACCATAACTTTACTCAAAAACTGATTTTTGAACGAAAGATGTATCCATTTTATTTTCTTTAAATGTATCCATTTTCTATTCTTTAACTATTTCCATTTTACGTTGCATTGCACCCGATATTAATGAAATTGAACAGGAAGAGGAGAAGGTTCAAGAGGAAATCATTCATCCACCTTATTTGTTATGCAATAATTATTCAAATATTTTAATATGTTTTTTTGGTAATATTGAATTGGACAAATATTGATACATATTTTCCATTTCAATTATCCGTATCGCTTCAACATCCAGAAACCGATGTATAGAGTGCTCAAACTCCATCGTAACATGCAGGGAATAAAAATGACATGAACAGAATATGACAAGGAAATACCATCATTCTCGATTACGATTTTACTACCGTTGCTGATATGAGTATTTACACTGCCCTCTGGATCCAAACTAAGATGCTATGCATAAACTTCAAATATTTTGAAATAGACATTTGAAAGCAAGTAATTGGATATATTGATAAGTCATTTAAAATTGAATTTTGATTTAAAATTCACCCTGTGATTAATAGTATATGCATTTGAGATTCGGTTACTAAAATTTATGGATAATTACAAGTGGAATATTTAATAATATTTTTCATTGCAAATTATTTTTGTGGATAGTTGCATCTAGACAATGCCATGTTTGAAGTATATTTTTACTAGTAATGAGTTTTAGGAAATTTATAGAACTTTGGTTTGTGTCCTGGGTAGAAGTTAAGAAATAGCATTTTTATTATATATTGAAAAATACTTCTAAATATCACATTATTTAACCCCCTACCAATACAAACCAAATACATATTCCCAATTTAAAAAACCCCTACTCTCACTAGATATTGTAGGTATCCATTTTTTTATTAGCATTTGGTATACCTCTTGATATTTTTTCAATAACTTTGAGCTCCATTTTTCATACTTGCCAATATAAAAACTCTTTACCTCCTATTATATTCTCAATATATTATTCCATTTTTTCCTCAATATATATCCCTCAATATAAATAAATGTAGTAAAATATTGTTACACATTTGAAACCCCCGTGAGTTTTTGTAATACATATAAGCTTAAAATTTATCCATATTTTATCTAATTTAGCATAGTATAGGTGGCACTCACCATTTAATACCTCCATGGATATCTACTTTATTCTATTTTTGAGGCTCAGTGAGAGGCCAAACTTTCAAAGGTCGACGTCACGATGGATGACCACCACCTTGAATTCCAACATTTCTAGGGATGACCATATGTTTTTAATTGATGCCTTGCCAGCTAGATGTAATGGCCACAATTATGCGGTTTTACTGGCTAACTAGAGCCATTTATCCCTCTACAAAATGTTTTTTTCCTTCTAGCTTTTGGGGTTAGTAGTGGATCCCACTATACAACCATAAAATATAATGGAAATGAAATAACTAACGACAGTGGAAAATAAATAGTGTTGATCTCTATTTATATTAAGTAATAAGTCTAATTTCATGGTGGCTCCAACATCACCTCTAAAAAATTTTCATTATACCATTTTCTTTCCAAATATGAAAGGATGGCCTTACTACATACACAATTATGGCTAAATTATGGGAAGAGTCTCTCGTTCTAAGTGACATGCTTCATCTAAATTTACTACGTTGAACCACTCTATCAATATGACCCTATCATTTTCAAATTTTTACTCCATTTGTTTTTCCTCTCTCTTCTTCTCAACCTATGTAACATTTTTTTCCTTCTCAATTTTCTCTCAAAACATTCCTCAATTTCTCACTATGTTTCTAGTTTGGAATCTGAAGGGAAAAACAGGCAGCCTCTCGGATTCTTGAGCTCCAATTTTTAGGTAGTGGTGTGATTGTGTGAAGATGCATAAATTTGCATACAAGTTGTTTAAGTCTATAATGATGACTATCACAGGGTTCACCTGGGATCCAACTATCAAGAGTGGCAAACCTAGATGCGGTTACCACATAAATGAAATTGCATGACAAAAGAAAGTGTTCTATATTTTTCCAATTTCCAATTATTATATTCAAATTATTACTTTTTAGTTTTAACATATAAATTATTATTTAATTTAATTTAATTCAATTTTAAGGTCACATCCAAGTCAAATACCAAATTGGTGTATGAGACTCCTTTGTCTTTGGGACAAGGGACTCACCTCCACCAATAGATTTGACTGCTAAATCTATGAAGGAATACATAATCTACCCCATTTGGTTTTGAACCTACAACCTATTAGGAATAAACACATTATTTTATTCACATATTTCATTTAATAATGCTCAAATGTCTTCCCCGCTAAATGGCTGGTGATTTGAAATACGTGGTGTGAAATGATTTTACCTTATCAAGCATTACAATACTCTCTCACTTTGCACTATAAGGTGTCACATTCATCTACTAGTTCGACTTCATCTTATCGTTTTGTATTTTAGTAGAAACAATTCATTCTTCCTATAGTGACCAATGTAGCATTAAGATCATTTCCCTCTTGTGAAATATGATTCAAACATATTTAGAAGGGCATGCCATCTACATTAAAAACCAAGATAGATTTGAATATTGTAAATAATTTGTCCAAGAATAATATTATTTCATAAAATTCTTGAATAGGAAAACATATGATTTATTTCAACTATTTTTGTTATAACTATATTGTTTCGTTAATTATCAAAAATTTAAAACTAGAACACCACATAATTGACATCTAACTGTTCTTCTATCAGTTATTTTTTACAATGTGCATAACTCGTGACAATCCAAGTGATGTTTTAAAGGAAACATACAACCTTGGGCAAAATGCTCAACCAATAAAACATACAACCTTTGGCAACATGCTCAACCAATAAAATGTATATTTCAATAGATAATATCGAATTATTTTACAAATGGGATTAACAGTGATGTTAAATTTTAGAAATATTATTAGAGATATTATATTCCTGACATAAAGTTGACAAAAATGTTGGTCGAATATGTGCATGGCTTGGACGGGTACCACTTATCCATTTCCTAAATCTGTTAACAAATTAGTAAGTGCACATGAGCATTTTTCAATGCAGTCATTATTGAATGTTGTCTTTTATTTTTATCATTATGAATCATACAAGTCTTTACGACTAATACTGGTTTGCTTTCATGGAAGGTACCCTATTTTGTAATCTATCCAGAAATACTTATGATCTTTAGCAAGAAAGAAAAGAAAGGCATATTTAGCATAAGTGACAAAAAAGAAAGAACATGATCCTTTGCCATATATCAAGCATGTTCATGTAATATGGAAATAATAAGTTTAAACCACCATCCAACAAACTATACATATAGATAAACAAATAAACAAATAAGAATATGATATTTGTCTTGCTTGATCATATACCCATGTTTTTTAAATGTCTACTCAAGGAAAAATGTCGTCGTTGCAAAAACTAGTGCCTCTAAAGTAGGTTTTTGCCAAAAGGTAGGTCCACCCAACTCTCAATTGATCATGAGCTAGGAACCAATGTTGAACATGGAAGAATAAGCAGTAGAGGAAGTTTCATATCAAACATGCCAGGTTTGTTTCCATATTGAAGATAAGACAATCAAACATCTACTTAAGAGTTAACATGTGAATTTCACAACGTACGATGAGTAATTTGATTATGGTTCGACATGAGGATGTTATAGTGGTTTACTCTCGTGTAATTTCCTGCAATATCAATCATCACTTCTATTATAATTTCAACCTCTCTTTTTGAGTTTGAGAGCTGGAAAAGAATATTCAATGCTATAAATAAGATACATCTTTTGACTCTAAAAATAGTATATTCGCTAAAGAAACAACTAAGAATTCTTGGAATTTTGAATTTCGCTAAAGAAACAACTAAGAATTCTTGGAATTTTGAATTTCTGTAGTAGCTAGAGGGATTTATTAAATCACCCAATAAATAGGTATTAGTCAATATGCTAATATGGTCGGCTTTCCTTTTTCAGCATTTTGAATCACAATAGTTGCTACAGGGACTGCATAGATCACCCATCTGATTCACGGGTTAAAAATAAGAGAATATGTTGGAGTAAAGGTGCTCAGATCCACTAGCATACTTCCCCTTAAACAAGTCTAAAAATTGGCTATTATTGACCTTCAATCTACTCCAACTGTGACTTTATATAATTTTAATATTATCAAATTATGCACAGTACACAATTACATGTACATGTAGACATGGATTACTGCCATGTCTACAATTACATGTAGACATGGATTACTGCTATGTAGATGAGGTAGATAGTTATTATGATTTTAGTCATTGGTGATGTGAAAATTGTGAGAAACATCATGGATATAGACTTTGATTTTTTAATATTAAGATGTTAAAATAACGTTATTTTATTTTTTATGTAGTTAATATAATTATTTTTAATAAGGTTATGTATTTTTATTATTTTCCAAAAAAGAAATTACACGACTATATTTCATTGGCTACTAAGTCTAACACTTGAAAAAACATAAAGGTTCAAATTCTTTATATTGTTTATTGTAAAAGAAATCAGTCTATCACTTAAACTGAAAAGTAATTAATTAAAATATATTAATGCTAGATATTAACAAGTATATTAAAAAAAATGTTGTTGCAAAAGATTTTCAGCAAAAAATATACTTTCCTTGCCATTTCATGGTATAGGAGAGTCCACCTAGGTTGGAGGGGGAGAGTCGCTTTCTTCTTTAGAGGGGGTAAAATTAACTGTGACAACTATAATCATGTTTTCTCTCATGAAATGCAATGTCAATACTATTACAAAAAAAAAAAAAAAAATTAAAATGGGTTGAGTCAAGGGACAGATATTCCAAAGCTAGAGAGGTTTCTTGCTTGGGACATTGAAAGTTTCCTTATTGCGGGAAATATGAATTTTTTTAAAATTCATTGAAGGTTGGTTTTTTATCCTTGAAAGATTTGTTCATGACTTAAATTGGACTGAAAAAAAAAAGGAAAATTCTGATGTTACTTTGGGAAAAACTTACAAGAAATAAAGTATAATATTTATGAATATTTGAATATGTTGAAGAAAGGAAAGTGGAAGGAAATCACTGTGTAGAGGAGAAAATATAAGGTGGAGGAAAGGACATATATTCTCTCATTCAATTCAACATTCAACAAGAGAGAAAGAGAAGAATATGATAAATAGTGAAGGATCCTGGTAGGGAAAGAAGGAAATATAATAATATCAATTTCTGATTGGAAAGGTTGGTAGGAAGAGGATCACTCTTAGGTGAGGAACAATGGCCTCTTGATTTCCTATATAACTAGAGGGTGGAGATGGTCTTTCTCTAGATTCCCTTGATGGCTCAGTTGGAGGTTTTTTCCTTGGATTCCTAAAAGGAGGATCTCTGAAGCCTTCCTTGTTGTGTTTTTTTTATGGTCGATCATGGAATCCCTAAGATTGGTGGAACCACTCTGTTACTTTTTGAAAAGTATCTGGACTCTCTTGAACTTGTTGTATGGATGTAACAAGCCCTTGGATTCCTTGTGTGTATTGGTTGGATATTGTTGAACAATCGGAGGGTGGAGGAAGTTGGCCTATGGATTCCCTATAGTTTGGGTAACTGTTGAGTGGTTGTTGGGTGGAGGAAGGAGGACATATGGAGTCCCTATTTCAACTGGAATTTGGTGTTTCTAATCCTTTGAGCAAGCCCCGTGCTATCTGAAAATTGGCTCAAGGGTGAGAATTGCAAATGAGGACTGCTTGTAGTTATCTATGGTTGGGCGTTGATTCCTAGTCCCAAAATTAATTTCCCATACTCTAGTTTTCATTCCAAGATAATTTTTGGTACATGTAACCTATGTTTTTGAATGTATGTGTATGCATTGGGAATATAGGTCAAGGTTACATTCATTTCTAGAAAAATGCATGGTTTAAAATTATTAATTGAAAGAATGAGATGTTGTTAGCTAGTCCTTGAGACTGTTATTTTCCTCTAATTCCCTATATGAAGGGATACATGCAATTATATTAGTGTCATAGGAACTAAGTGTATAGAAAAATAAAAATTGTGAAGGAGAATGAGCACATGCATTTTCAAAGTATATTTATGCCAAACTAGTCCTTGTGGAATCATTTTCTCATCTCATGAGCATATTTACACACATTTATGCATATATGTATGTATATTGCAATGTTTCAAAAGCACTGTGTCATGGCAAAATTGGCCTAACTCCCATAACTAATGGAAGAAGAACCATTCATACCAACTGGTACTCAAAAAAATCATGTGTGACAATCCCTCGTAGGGACCAGGATGACATGTCCTAAAGGTCTCATCCCGAAGGTGAAAAGATAAGTTATTAAGGACAATGTCAGGATTATTGGATTGGGATGACATGTCCCAAAGGTCCCATATTGGAGGTGCAAAGAGGAGAATTCAAGGAGATCATTGGGATCATGTGACCAGGATGAGGTGTCCCATAGGTCCTATTTGTTAGACTCTTGTAATTCGCAGTATCACAAGGTGACTGATTATTTCTGATTAGAACATTTTTATTCAAATAATATCCCATGGCTTCCATTTATTTCCAAGAAGGAATTGTTGTCAAAAAGGGAAAATAATGCTTATTCTAAGGTTTTGGAACCCCCATTATAGGATAAAGATGCTTGATGGAATTGTTATAAAAACCTTTAGATATTTTCTTGATTCCATCTACCATATGAGCCAACTATACCAAATCCATAGTTTAGCACTCAGAGAACCTTATAACCTCAAAACCTTAAACCATGTTGCACCATCATATTACATCATGGATCCTGCCTCCTTTCATTTTGGCATATCGCATTCGTTGTTTCTTCGGACCACCAATATGATATAGTGGGACCATCCCCACCACGTTACGTGCCCCATTGATCTCTTGCCACCCCCCATTTCACCTGACCCCACCATACACTCATGCCCCACCAACTATCCCTCACCTCTCTGCACATCTGCCTTACCCCGCATGCATCTGACGGTCCTCATTTATTTTTGGCCCCCCCTCAGCCGCCGAACTTTAAAAATGGGGGGGGGGGGGGGTCTGAAATGGGTGGTATGATTTACCACTGATCCCACTACATGGCACGCCTCTACTACTTCGCACCACCCCACTATGATATCGCCTACCATTCCACTACCCCCCCTCCCCCGAAAACTGCTCTTCTCTGCAAACGTAACCATCTCCCTATCGCTGCTCCACATCCATCCACCCATCCATTGATCCATGTCAACCTGTAGACTCCTGCCACCACTGACCCACGTCAACTTGCAGACCTTCTTCCCCACTACTCCACGTCAAACTACCTAGCGAAGCAGACCCCATGACAACATTGCATTCTAATGACCGGTAATTCAAATAGGGTTTTGCGTCATTTATAAATGGAAAGTGTGTTTTTTCTATTTCAAACTCCACTACAACAATAACCGACACATTAAAACAAAATGTCCATCAAGACAACCAGCACAACCATCAGATCAGATCATCCAATGATGATTTCTTAAGGAAAAGCATAGCCAGATGTCAGTGTTGTTTTATCGCTGCCTCTTCGACATCAAAATAGCCATATTATGATTGCTATGTAATCGATAGTAGACTGTTAATTAAATATAGCCACCATTTTGTCAGACTTGTCTTATCGTGGGCACTGCATGATCACATTTGTCAAATTTGGCTTACTTTGTAAATAATAACAGATTTCCGAAATGTATACAACAATCATTGTAGTTTTCAGTTAAGTAGTGTATGAATTTTCAGTATCATGGAGAGACCTAAAGGGAAAAACCATTGTAAAAGGCTCATCAGGTTGTAAACACTCTTTTGGATTAATGAAAGTACCATGATGTTTTCCAGATTCTTGTGTTATGATCTGTAGTTAAGTGTTTTTTCCATGTAATTTGTCATTCTCTTGTTTCACATATTGTTTTCTTTCTGTACTGTCGATAGGAACATTGTGTTCAGGATTTTTCATCGAGCACCCTGCTCAATCTTTAAGCAGTATCTATGTTCTTATCTTAAATATGAATGTAGAAGTCAGATAAGGTTTTCTCTACATTCACATTGAACCTTAATCTCTCCTCCTTTTCCATTTCACAAACTGTATAGATCTATTTACATGACTAGCTTGCCTAGTTACACATGATTTAGGTTATTCATCCCTTTAAATTCATTTACACCTATTTGACTCCATATCCAATGGCTCTTCTATTGTATGAACCACTAATTTTCAAACAAAACCCTTTGCACTAATAACTAGAATAAAATTCCAAACCAAAAAAGCTATATCGAATAAAGATATCTCTCTCTGGGTCTAGGAGGGCTAGATCTTAGGCTAAAATCAATTTTGATGTTTGCCCTCCGAGATTCTATCTTCAGCCTTCGGAATTATGGGACACCAACATAGTGGAAAACATAGCGAGGAAGAAGTATCTCCAGTAATGCACTTCAGGTTTCAGTTTTGACTTTTGACGGTGAACATAATTCAAACACCAGAAGCTTGTTCCATTCACCTAGCGACTCCATTGGCAGCGAAATTCAGAAGTATAGATTCACTGGTGACTCCACAAACTCAAAATGGGATTATTTTCAAGGATATATGCTCCAATAAATAGAGATTACATTTTAGGCTTCCCAAACAAAATTCCTCAGGTAAATTAGCAAATAAATCTTCCTATTTTTCAAGATGAGAATGTTGATGATGCTTTGTTACATATCATTAAATTTCACATACATTCATGGAAGTTGAAAATTGAATTGCATGAAGACTGTCACATGAAGATGTTTATGGAAACATTAGAAGGAAAAGCAAGGAACTGGTATGAAGGTTTAAACCCTGGTAGCTTGTTTTCTTTAAAAGATTTCCACAAAGTGTTTTATGAGCATTATAAATAATATTCCCCATCTTTGTCATTTGTGGAAAAATGTTGTGCTCAGTTTGAGGATTTCATACAATACATTGGAAATATTGATGAAGATCTAGAGGATATGAATGATGAGGATCTATTAGAAGCACTTTATGGATTTCATTCTCAAGTTAATTGTCATGATGAGCAAGATAAGTTAGTGGAATATTAAATCAATCGAGAAATGGAAGTAGATCCACAAGATCTCTCTTTGGAGACAAATGATAATTCATATACTCTTTTGTATAAAGCTAAAGAAGACATTCAATATCATGATCAATCTTCGCAAGAGAAAGAAAGAACTTTTGTTTAATATAAAGACTACCTCCTCCTTTAACTGAAGAAAAAATTAATCAGATTCTAAGCATGCAGCCAACCTCTCAATATTTATGTGATTAGGAGATTAATTCTATTTTTTCTACTATTGATTTATGTATTAAATTCGCTTCTCCTGAAGAAATAGATGTATAACATACAGATGTTGAGGTTGTTTTACATTCACAAGAAGGCTTGTTGCTAGAAAGTACTTCTATTCATCAAAATGATTGCCTTCAAACAAAATTTAGAAACCTTAGTCAAGATATATCAGGTTTTATTGAGGACAACATATTGGTATACAATGAAGATGCCATATCACATGACCATGAAGAATTTTTAGATATTCTCTTTGGGAAGGATCCTGAGCATTACAAATTGGAACAAAGAGTAGTCCTAGATGAAGTTTGTTATTTGAATCCTCCAGACCAAGTATTTTTCCAAGATCCTTTTACTGACCTATTAGAATCATTTAAAGAAGGAGTATGTTATGCCATGGATGGTTTTCTGTAGAATTCAAGGAAAAAGTTGAACACTTATGTTCAACAACAATTAATATGGGAGTGGTCATTTTATTTTTTCAGCCTGCTCAAAAAAGTGAGCAAGAATCAATCATGTAGTGATTTTCTTGACTCGTTACATTGGAAATCTGATTATTATTCAATGGGATAATTTTTTATTAGACTAGAGTAGGTAGGGGTGAAAATAAGCTCAGTACCTTGAGCATTTTTCTAGTATTAGTTTCAGATTACTTTTCAGTTTTCAATTGAAGTGTGTTCCAAACTTTAGTTACAGAGAGTTCATATTTTAGCTTAAAGGTTTTCATCCACAGAGGTTCTGTAGAAAATTTGGGATCATGAAAATGGGCCAGGCTACTTGTCTATGGTGTTCGTAACACCTCCTGAAAAAGCTGCCATCCCCAGCTAGAGCCATTTTTATACTCCTGTAATTCACAGTGTCACAAGGTGACTAATTATTTATGACTAGATCATTTATATTGCAAATAATATCCCATGGCTGCCATCTATTTCCAAGAAGGAATTGTTGCAAAAAAGGGCAAAGAATGCTTATTATAAGGTTTTGGAACCCCTATTATAGGATAAAGGTGCTCAATGGAATTACTGTAAAAAAATTTTGAACTTATCCTGATTCCATCTACCATATGAGCCAACTATACCAAATCCATAGTTTAACGCTCAAATAACCTTTTAACCTCAAAATATAAAACCTTGTTGCACCATCATATTACATTGTGGATCCTACCTCCTTGCATTTCGTCATATCACATTTGTTGCTTATTTGGACCACCAATACGATATAGTGGGACCCCTCCCGCCATGTCACCTACCCCTTTGATCTCTTTCCACCCCCCATTTCACCTTTGACCCCACCATCCACTCATACTTCTCTAACTATCCCTCACCTCTCTACGCATCTTCCTTACCCCACATGAATTTGACGGTCTTCATTTCTTTTCGGCCCTCTGTTAATCGTTGAACTTTAACAAGTGGGGGGGGGGTTCCGAAATGGGTGGTATGCTTTATCACCAATCCCGCTACGTGGCATGCCTATGCTACTTCGCACACCCCCCTGCTCTGATACTACCTACCACTCCGCTACCCCTGTCTTCGAAAACTAATCTTCTCTGCAAATGTAACCATCCCCCCACCGCTACTCCACATCCATCCACCCATCCGTTGATCCACATAAACCTGCAAACTCCTTCCACCACTAACCCATGTCAACCTACAGACCCCCGTCCCCACTGCTCCACATTGACCTACCTAGCCAACCAGACCCCGTGACGGCATTGCATTCTGATGACTGATAGTTTAAACAGGGTTTTACGTCATATATAAATGGAAAGTGTGTTTTTTCTGTTTCAAACTCCACTGCAACAATAACCTACGCAGTAAAACATAATGGGCATCATGAAAGCCAAAAAAACCATCAGATCAGATCATCCAGTGACGGTTTCTTAAAGAAAATTAGAGCCAGATATTATTTTTTATCATTTACTCTTCCGCATAAAAATAGCCAAATTCTGATTACACTGCAATCGATAACGGAATTTTAAAGTAAATACAACCACCTTTTTTTTACTTATCTTATCGTGGCCACTGCATGATCCAACTTGTCAAATTTGGCTTACTTTGTAAATAATAACAAATTGTCAAAATATATACAACAATCATTGTATTTTCAGTTAAATAGTGTACGCATTTGTAGAATCAGGGAGATACTTGAAGGGAAAATCCATTGTAAAAGGCTCATCTAGTTGTAAACACTCTTTTGGATGAATGAAAGGACCATGCTATTTTCAAGATTCGTGTGTTATGATATGTGGTGAAGTGTTGTTTCCATGTAATTTGTCATTCTCTTGTTTCACATATTGTTTTCTTTCTATACTATGTATAAGAAAATTTTGTTTAGGATTTCTCATCGGGCACCCTACTCGCTCTTGAAGCAGTATCTATGTTTTCCTCTGAAATCTAAATGTAGAATTCAGATAAGGTTTTCTCTGCATTCACATTGAACCTTAATATCTCCTCCTTTTCCATTTCACAAACTGTAGAGATCCATTGAGATGACTAGCTTTCCTGGCTACACATGATTTCGGTTATTTATCCCTTTAAATATGTTTACATCTATTTGAATCCATAGCCCAATGGCACTCTTCTATTGTCTCAACCACAAATTTTCAAAAAAAAACCCTTTACACTATAACTAGCCTAAAATTCCAAACCAACAAAGCTATGTCTAATAGAGAGATCCCTCTCTAGCTCTAGGAGGGCTAGATCCTAGGCTCGAAGTGGTTTTGATGTTGGCCCTCCAAGATTCTGTCTTCAACCTTTGGAATTACGGGGCACTGACATTATCCAAGGGGTGAAAAGGGAAGTAATCGAGGAGAGCGACAAGATGATGGGGTCTGAATTATGTAATGCATTGTATTGTGAAAAATGGAAACCTCTATGTGGTCCTAAGGTGTTGTCACATGCCATGCCGAAGCTAAACTAGAGAGTAGGTAGTGTTATGGACCCATACTTGTCTCTATGTGCAAGTTAGAAAACTCTTTAGTGTATTTGGGAAACAATACACTTCCTTGCGACAAACCATGAAATCGTTTTGGTAAATGTGGGGAAGGGTTGTAGAAATTGACTCCAGCCCTTGATTTGGTGATGGGAAGTTTCAATAAGCCATTCAGCACCACCCTTTCCTTTTGTTAACCTTTACACATGTTTTCCCATTGCAAATCACTGATATCGGGCAAGAGCATCGTGGATTATTTAATTATGTAGATGTATATGTATAGTGGGGCATGGACAAAGGGAGGGGACCACCACATTGTTAAAGATGAGATTTCTACTAAGTGAGTGAATAAAGGATCCCAACCTGGCAGTGGTATCTAGTAATTGGGAGTAACCTCCTTTTTTTGTGACATCAATGGCTCAAATAGTCGATATATCTACTCTAATTGTGACTGTTGGATCTAGTGGTGATGGTGGGAACTGTGAGACCATAGCAACAAGGCACATTTTCAATATAGGTTGGCTTAATAATAATAATAATAGTAATACATAGACATGTATATATAATAAATATACAAATAAAAAACATATATATATATATATAGAGAGAGCGAGAGAGAGAGAGAGAGAGAGAGAGATAAAAATTATCCTTTTCTTCTAACAACATAATAGGAATTGGATTCGCACTAGGCATCCCACTGGGTGAATTGATGGGTTGTGTTATAGGTGGTATCAAAGAATTAAAGAGTCCATGTTCAACAATTGAGCTATATGGGATCATGATAAAGTGAGGATATAAATACCCTCAAGAGAATTTTACATTGATTTTTAGAAAATTTACTACACAATTAGTTAGGTGTTAAAAGTCGACTCATAATTGATGGGTTACATGCATGCATGGCATGGTTATAGTTTCCTTAAGATATGAAACATGGTACTAGAAATTGGTATTGCTTGTTAAGGGATTGATCTATGTGAAATAGTAAATATCATGGGCATACTAACATGGTTGTTTTTTCATAGAAAAGATCTCCATGACAACTCTATGAATGCAGGGTTCATGGTCATGATTGTATTTATTTATTCATCACATGAAGTATCGAACAATGTGTGATATTGAAAACACATCAAAAGCCATATAATATATAGGAAAACACAGAAATGGGAACCGAAATGGTGTAGTATAGTTTTGAATAGTCACAACATGGAAGTCATGAGGTTACACACATGAGGAAAGTCATCATGCAAATAAAAATTTCTAATAACTTGGTATTTTAAAATATATACATATTCCTTATTTAACCATGATTTATCCTTCATATCTAACGTCATAATTTGATTATCCCTCATTCATCCTTATTTTCCTCTTGCATTCAACCCACCAAATTATTAAACTATTATAACTAGTACAACGTTATCATGATGCAACAACACAAAAAAAAATACAATAATATAATTTTTTGAGAAAGAATAAGTTGAGGAAGATACATAAGTAAATATATGAGTAAGAGAAAAATAACTTTCAATGGACTGAAGAGGTAAGGACCAATGGAGAACAAATATCATTTGACCAAGGGGGAAGGGTTGAATCTCCAGATTTGATGGGTATTCTAAGAAGCCTAAGGGTTGAAGTTGGAGGCTTCAAGGAAGATAATGAGAAACTGGTGATAGCTCAAGAGAGACAAGTTGATATAAATACAGTCATTCTGCAAAGTCTCTTAGTTTTATAGAGATGGAGGCAACTTGATATCACGCTTATTCATAGAAACAAAAGGAGCCCTCATGATTCGAAAGAGAAAATAAATATATCATATTTTAGTAGGTACTTGAAGAGGTATAGGAAGGAAAGTGAGGATATTGTGCAAGGTGAGGCACCTTTGAGAACCCTAAAGGTAAGAACGAACACTTATGTGCATTACTCTAGTAGGCCATCTAGTTATTCTACTGCAAGTCACCATCATCACTCTCATCATATCGATCATCGTCATCATTAGAGAAGAAAGGAAAATGAATTCATGCTCAAGTAATTCAAGAAATCCAGGCCACCCACATTTTATGGGGATATGAAGAAATCATAAGAGGCATAAGCTTGGTTTCTTGGCATGAGGAAATTTTTTAGAATTTGTGATTACTCTAAAAATTTGAAAGCCAAGATTTCCCCTACAACTTGAAAGGAAAATAAGACATATAGTGGGAATATTTCAAAAAATTTAGAGGCATGGTTGAGGGAGAATTGACATGGAATGAAATTGAAATATCTTTAGAGATCAATATTTGTTTGAGCGAGATTGTGAGGAAAGGAAAAAGAGTTATATGAACTCGAGATGTAAAAAATGATAGATGGTTCGTATTTCACTAAGTTCCTTGAACTATTAAGGTATGTGTCATATATTTAGAAATAAAATATTCATAGATTCATTAGTGGGATGCCTATGACATTCAGGGTAAAAATGTAACTTTTGGAACTAAGGACTCTGATGTATGCCATTAAGAAGTTGAAACACTATTATGAACAAGGAAAACATAGAACATAAATTAAGAATTATTTGAAGGAAAGGAATAGCAATGAAAATAAGAAGAATTGGCCCAAGAAAATTTCAGAAAGGAGTGTAGGTAAGCTTTTGTCCCATGCAAATCAATTTAAGAAAAAACTTGACATTACTACTGTGGGACATATGCAACAACTAACATCATAAAAGCACAAGATTGGAGGTGGAGATAAATTAAAGTGTTTTTCATGTGGTTAAAATCACAATAAAAGAGACTATCCACATGAGAAAAATATTAGACCAAATATTTACAGCATCTAGGAGGCTCGCACAATGGGTGATGTAGCTCAGAGTTTGCCCAAAATTTACACAGTTGTAGATAGTCGTGTGGAAGACCACTAGGCATCGATCATTGAGATGGAAGGTAAGTTGTGTAATCAAATTGTTTTTTTTTCTAATTTATAACTATAGGTATATCAACTTGAGGATTATTGAAAAATACAATTAGGCTAAGGAATTACATGAAGAACCATTGTTGGTTCAATGTGCAATCATAACAAAAAAAATATTAATCTTTGGGTGAGATCATGTGCATTTTATATTAGTGGCATCCCCACAATGGCATATTTGAATTTATTTTCATTGGGTGCATACAACATATTATTTGGCATGGATTGTTTGCACTTGTAGATGACCAAAGAGGCTTATTTTGAAAAGGAAATTGAATTCCTAAATGAGCAAGGAGAAAGAAGAGTTTTGGAAGGCTAGAGGAAGCCTACTTCAGTAAGGTTGATCACAACTATGTAAGCTAAATGCACTAGAAAAAATGGATGCATGTTGTTTGTAGTGAAAGTATTAAGTGATGTGGAGGTTGGTAGTTATACCGAGAATAAGGAAAGTGAAATACTGAAAATACATATGATCCTACAATAGTATTGATATGTGTTTCCAATGGAGGTTCTTGGATTACCTCCTCACACAGAGAGATATTTCTCTATTTAGTTGGTACCTAGAGTAACACCAACATCAAAGGCACAATATAGGATGAGTAACCATGAGTTGCTTGAGATAAAATTGCAGCTAAAGGATATGTCAGAAAAGGGCTATGTAAGGCCAAGTTTTTCACCATGGGGAGCTCTAATAATATTTCTAAAGAAGGATGGGGCCCTTAGATTATGCATTTATTATAGAAAATTAAACAAGGTGACCATAAATAATAGGTATCCATTGCCATGGATTTGTGATCTGAAATGACTATATTAGTTTTTTTGTGCTAAGGGTCTTTTGATTTTAAAAATATGTGCATAATTGGTTCATTAGTTTGCATAAGGATTAAGGAGTTTTTCCATGAATTATAGATTAAATTTAGTGAATTAGAAGCATAAAATAAGTGTAAATAACATTGAAAAGTAGTGTAAAATAGATAAATAAATCACCACATGAATTTTACACAGCAGGCATGATGAAGCAGTTGACCCCTCGTGGGCTACATCTATTGGTCCAGCTCCCAATGCCTTGTCCATCTTCCATTATGCTCAAACTTTTTCTATTACATATAGTTAAAGTGCTCTAATAGTTTTTTTCTCTACACCAATCACTTCAGAATGCTTCAATTAGTCAATGACTCTTCATTCACTTAGAATGGTCGAAATTGAGCCACCTACTTTTTTTCCCAATATCTCCTAGGAAAACTCTCCTAAATGTGGAGAAATCCAGTTAGCTGGAGTTTGATTAGGGTTGACCACCAAATTTGGTGTGTCCCTTTCCACTCTGCCTATTAAGCTGCGCATTAAATGATACACTTAGGGTGGTGGCCACATGTGCACCCCCAACCGTTAAGTAGCTTGAATGGAACACAACATAATAAAATTGTGGAGTTTATTTATATACATACAGGAAGCAACCAACAACGTACTTTATAACAAAACGCACATAACCTTAAATACGTTTACATACACATAGAATAGGGTTATCGGGTTGCACAACATGCCAACCAATCACAACACATCGCAATCTATCACCTGCAAGTTTACCACTCTACTAATATCGATAAACCATAACTCTTGTGAAGTGCGCTCGTGTGGAATGCCAACACGTGGCATTCCCTCATCACACCGTAGATTTCAAATCTCACCGCGTCGCAAACAATTTAACTTGCAAACTCTTAATGATATCCATTAATATTTTCTAAATGTGACATCATGACTCATCATCCGTTGTTAATCATTGTTCAATCTAATGGTCCTCACCTACTCACCCTTCTTCGCATTGCAAATTATATGGTTTAGTTGAGATGGCATCCTAACTGTCGATATATTTCCTTTCAAATATGTGATCTTATCCTGTCCATTCATTCTTTACTCTACTTCGTTTTGCATCTTGATCTTCTTATCCATTCGTCCTTCACTCAGAAACATGTTGATGGATTCTACCATATTCAATCAGAACACAATATCTTCCTCATACGACATCGGTTTTTTGAATCGTTTGCGGCATCGAAATCAGGAAGTTGATATCTATGCAACCATCCTAGTTTGAATCCAATCTTGTAACTTTGAATTTTTGAGAAAAAAATTATGAACTCCTTATCATTCCTTCCCATTGGAAAGCTTTTGGACCCCAAAAGACTTGATTTCCTATTTAGTAGATGAGGGTACAACTCCCTCACCTTTTCAATATCCATCCATTTTTCCTTGCTTGGTTTAGTGCCTTTGAGCCCAACTCGAAGGTAGTCAGCACTTCCCCTCTTTAATGGTCTCGTCCTCCGGTCAAGAGTTATATCTTCTTTGAGCCCATCCAAAAAATTTGGCGAGAAATCTTCAATAGAAGGTAGTTAAGCATCACTTCCTTGATCATCAATCAAAGAAGGCTCATACAAGCGTAAGTTTTCAACATTAACAATTGAATACGTTTTCATGTAAGAAGGAAAATCAAGTTGGAATTCATTATTACCAACTCTTTTTATGATCTTGAAAGGACCATAGCAAATGGGTTTGAGTTTTTTACCTTCCCCTTGCATCCTTTCTTTTCTAATGTGAAACCATACATTCTCTCCCTCTTGAAACTTATGATCAACCTGGTGTTTTTCTTGCCTCTCTTTGTATTTTATTTGAATTTTCTCAAGTTGTTCTTGAACTTGTTGATGTATCATCTGAATTTTCTCAGTGAACTTTCAAGCCATATCAATATCACTATGGCCATCAATTGCAACATCCATCCCAAAGAGGAAGTCTAATGGCGATTTTGGAAAATACCCAAAGCATGTTTCAAAAGGTGAGGTTTGTGTTGAACAATGCTTTTCCTAGTTGTAAGCACGTTGAATGTAATGCAATTGTTCATCCCACAACTTAGGATGTTTGCTGCAATATCCTCTCAATAGATGCACAACTATTCTGTTCACCACTTTGGTTTGTCCATCTGTTTGTGGATGAATAGCGGTACTCTTTTTCGATTTTGTGTCCATCATTCTCTATAGATTTGACCAAAAATTCCCAATGAACTTGGAATCCCTATCACTAACAATAGAAGTGCGCAATCCAAAATGAACCCAAACATTTTAAAAATAAATTTCAGTAGTACGTTCAACAGTAATGGTCTTCTTACATGGCATAAGTATACACATTTTGCTGAATTTATCCACAACTACAAAAAGATAATCATGTTTCTTTCTTGACATGGTAGACCTCCAACAAATTCCATGGATATTCTCTCCCATGGCCTTGATGTTACCAGTACTTGCGTGTACAATCCAAGCTTCCTATTACTAGGCTTACTTCTTGCATACATTGAAAAACCTCTTATAAAACATGACACACTATCTATCATGTGAGGCCAATAACAATACCTCTAAAGATGTGCCACTATTTTTCTTACCCCAAACTATCCAGCAATAAGAGAAGAATGAGCTTCTCTCATGACACTTAGCCTCTCTCCTTGTGGAATAAATATCTTTTGCAAATGAAACAGTAAATTGTTATGCATGTGATAATCTCTTTCTCCAACTTGATTCCCTTGAATCAAACTAGCATACACAACTTTGAAATCAACTTCATGTGCATGTTGTTCTGTGTAACTCTCATGTACAACAAAATCATTTTTGAGTAAATTATAATCACTAATGATTGGTCTCAAAAGGATATCTGCAACTTTATTGAATATACCTTTTTTGTACCTTATAACCAAGTGAAATTGTTGAAGAAATCCCATCCACCTGAAATGTTTGATTGCTGCAATTTTGTTTGCGATGGCAAGTACTGTAATGGTTGGTGATCGGTGTGTACAATAGTCTCTTTACCCATCAAATAGTGTTTCCACTTCTTGAAACTTTGTACCAACGCATATAGTTATTTTTCTTATGTAGGATAATTAGTCACAACACCATTAAAATTTTCAGAATG
This sequence comes from Pinus albicaulis, assembly GCA_034641835.2. Taxonomy (NCBI): domain Eukaryota; kingdom Viridiplantae; phylum Streptophyta; class Pinopsida; order Pinales; family Pinaceae; genus Pinus; species Pinus albicaulis. The sequence goes on along the minus strand of CM076575.1, from coordinate 877,359,484 downwards.
AAAGGCAAGAGGCCTGCCATGCTGCAAAAGGATTGCGCCCATGGCATAGTCACTAGCATTGGTTTGTATCTCAAATGGCTATCTCAAATTTGGTAGTACAATGACAGGAGCTGAACTGGTCTTTTCTTTTAAAGATTCGAAAGCTTGCTATTTTTTTCCTTCCCATTGGAATTATTTCTTCACACTTGTCACTGCATGCATAGGAGTTGCGATGGAAGAAAATTTAGCAATAAATTTCTTCCAATATTGAGCTGCACCTAAGAAACTTCTTACCTCGTTAACTGTTTTCAGTGTGGGAAAATTCACAATGGCCTCCACTTTAGAAGGATCAATCCTCAATTCTCCTCCTCCTACAATATGTCCCAAATAGACCAAAGAAGTCTTTCCAAACTCACATTTTGACATCTTAAGAAACAATTTCTCTTTCTTCAAAATATCAAGCACTCTATTTACATGCAAGACATGATCTTCTCTTGTTTTTCTAAAAATAAAAATTTCATATAAGCACAAAATAACAAAGTCATCAAGGAATGGTCACAAAACATTATACATAACCCAAATAAAACTTGTCGGTGCATTACTTAAACCAAAAGGAATGACTAGACACTCAAAGAGTCCTTGTTTGGTTTTGAATGAAGTTTTCCATATATCACTTTCTGAATTCTTACTTGATGATATCCACTTCATAAATCTAACTTAGTGAAAAAAATTTCTTGTTTCAGCTGAACAAGAAAACCATCTATTCTTGGGAGTGGGTAACGATTTTTTACTGTAATTTGTTCAAAGCTCGAAAATATACACACATTCGCCAAGTCCCATATTTCTTTAGTATTAAGACTATGGGTGAACCGCATGGCGACATGCTTGGCCTTATGACACCTTTATCAAACATGTATTGATTTTTCTCTTTATTTCAGCATTCTCCATTATCGACATGTGATACATACCAATGTTTGGAAGAGGAAAATTTTGCTGCAACTGAATCTCATGATGAATTTCCCTTTTTGGAGGCAATCATGTTGGTTCCTAAAACATCTCATGATGCCCATTAACCACATCATATAATTCTGATTTCAACTTAGGATCACATCCCTCAAATTATTCATGATTAATATCAGCTTTGGGCTTAATCATAAGAAGAGAAAAATTCTTACTTGAATTTACCAGCCTCTTTACCTCTCCAGCATTTACCAAAGCAATATTTGTCTTCTTGCAGTGTGCTCTAACAATGAACTCCTTGCCATATTTGAATAAATGATACTTGTTCTCATGGCGACAGAGGATCGCTTTCCTGTCACATAAGTAAGGACTCCCTAATACAATACCAATTATGTCAAGCAGAACCACATTTAATTCAATTGTGTCAACAAAGCTTGCAGTGATTGCAAACCTCAATATACATATCCTTGTAACCTGTAGATTTGCATCCTTACAAATCCAACCCAATGGATATGGTTTTGGATGTGGTATGGTCTCAAGGTTAATTTTTTTGACCAAATATTAAGAGATTAAGTTTTCTTGTGACCCACTGTCAAACAATGTGTCAATATTGGTATGCTTGGATATTACCCTCACATGAAACAGTTCTATTCTTTCTTCTTCATTTGGAGTGTTTATGTGATAGTTTGATGTACTGGTACTAGGTTTAGTTTCAATTTCCTTTCGCTTCGTGTTATTCAATACCATGGCTATAATTTTAGTCTCATCACCTGAATCAGACCCTAAGTCATGTTCAACTGTAGCCATAGTTTCTATTTCCCTTTGTTATTGGGTTTCTTTGGACTCAATTCCGGATGTAATTTCCAACAATAAGTTTCATCATGGCCTTAGTTTGAACAATGTTTACAAGTCACTTTTTCTCGCTCTTTCTTAATAGATGCATTCTTTTTTTTTTTTAACTTTTGGGGTCTTCTCCTTGGCTTTAGCCTTAAAAGGTTTCTTTCTACCCTCTTCAGGAATTTTCTTCCCTCTAGCTTCTAGATGTGTGGCCTGAACACAAACTTCATCTAGACTGGTGGGGTTAAACACGAGAATAGTATGTTTTAGGTAGCTATGTAATCCTCTTATGTACTTTAGCAAAGTTTCTTGGCTCTACAAATCTACCCCTAATAAAATAGATCTTCTCCTAAATTCATGGGTGTATTCTTGCACATTTTTTCCCTTTAACTGCCTAAATTTTTGCCAATTCATGATGGATTTTTTCATATGATTTAATGGATAAAACTGTCATTTAATAGTAGCAATAAAATCTTACCATGATAGAATAATCTTACCATGTTTCTTTATTTCCTCCTGTGTCTTGCCTTCCCACCAAAAAAGTGTTGCATCTTCCATTCTCAAAGAAGATAATTGAATTTTTCTATCTCATCTTGAAGTTTTTGTATTCTTAAATAGACCTCCAATTGTCAAATCCAATTATCTAGCTTTTCTGTATTTACTTCACCATTAAACATTGGAAATTCGAACTTAACATCAAGTTTTAATAGAGGAGATTTACCAGTGCTCTTGGAATTATGTGGTTGATGTACTTAAGAAGAGGTAGAAGATGATGATGATGATGATGAGGGTGAATATGGCGGCTCTCCATTGCCTCCATTTCCTCCATTTCCCTTCTTTGAATTGTCTTCATCATGTTGACCTCCTGAAGTTCCTTGTCCTTCCTTTTTTATTTTAGATCATTCTCCTTCTAGTCTCTCATTCCTTTCTTGATAAAGAATTCTAACCATCTCAGTCATGTCAAGAAATGATTTCCTAAACACTATTTCTTCTTCCTTAGGGTCAACTTCTTCATGAATTTCTCTTTCCCCATGAGGCATGCTTAATGGAGCTTCTGCTTCTTTAGGAGGTGAACTAGGTGGTGGAGATTGTGGAAATCTTGCTCTCCTTTACTTTGGCTCCTTTTGAGACCCTCCTACTTCCACCAGTTTGCCTTCTCCCCTTTTGATCTTGAGCCTTGTAAGCATCTAAAACTTGCAAATAGTTACACAATTCTCTGCACTAAACAACACCAGAGAAAAAATCTAGCTCTAATACCATTTGATATAAAATTATTGCATTACTTTTGTTGTGCTAAGGGTCTTTCAGTTTTAAAAAAATGTTCATAATTGGTTCATTAGTTTGCATAAGAATTAAGGAGTTTTTTCCATGAATTATAGATGAACTTTAGTGAATTAGAAGCCTAAAATAATTCTAAATAACACTGAAAAGTAGTGTAAAATAGATAAATAAGTCACCGCATGAATTTTACACAACAGGCATGATGAAGAAGTTCGCCGCTTCTGGGCTACATCTATTGGTCCAACTCTCAATGACTTGTCCATCTTTCGTTATGCTCAAAATTTTGCTATTACATGTAGTTACGATTCTATAATGGCTATTTTCTCTACACCAATGGCTTCAAAATTCTCCAATTAGTCAATAATGACTCTTCATTCACTCAGAATGGTTAAAAATTGAGCCTCGTACACCTTTGCCCAATATTTCACAATAAACTCCGCTAAATGTGGATAGCTCTAGTTAACTAGAATTAAATTAGGGATGACTGCCAAATTTTGTGTGCCCATATCCTCTTCTCCTACTAATCCTCACATTAACTGTTACAATTAGGGTGGTGTCCACATGCGCACCCCCAACCGTTAAGTGGATTGACCAGAACACATCGGAATACAATTGCTGAGTTTATTTACATACATACGTGAAGCAACCAACAATGCTCTTTATAAGAGAATGCACATAACCATAAATAATTTTACACACATAAAGAATAGGGTTCTTGGGTCCCACAACATGTCAACCAATCACAACAGATTGCAATCGCTCACTCGCAAGTTTACTAGTCTACCGATATGGATAAACCATAATTCTTTCGAAGTTCGCTCATGCGTAATGCCAACACGTGGCATTCCCTCGTTGCATCATAGATTTCAAATCTTACCATGGAACAACCAATTTACCTTGTGAACTCTTAACGATATCCGTTAATATTTTCTAAAGGTGACATCGTGAGTCGTCGTTCGCCATTGATCTCCCTGCTTCCGATCTAACAGTCCTCACCTACTCGCCTTTATTCGCATCACAAATTATATGGTTTAGTCGTGATGTCATACTAACCGTCAATCTATTTCCTTTCATATCTACGATTGAATCCTGTCTGTTCATTCTTTACTCCTCTTCATTCTATTGCTTAATGTCTCTATCCATTCATCCTTCACATAGAAACTTGTTGATGGATTTTGCCATATTTGATCAGAATGAAATATCTTCCTCATACGACATTGGTTTTTTGAACCATTCATGGTGCCAAAATCAGGAACACGAGATCTACACAACCATCTTGGTTTCAATCCAATCCTGTAATTTTTAATTTTGAGCAAATTTTATGAAGTCCTAATCAATTTGTCTTTGATCAGTTGAGGGGAGAAATAGTCTTCTCCAAGATTAATTTGAGGTCATGATATCATGAATTAGGGATCAAGGAGGAGGAAATTCATAAGACTTATTTTCGAACAAGATATTGACACTATGAGTTTGTAGTGGTGCCCTTTGGGATTACTAATTCCCCTTCCACTTTCATGTTCTTAATGAATATTTTTTTGCATCCTTATTTGGAAAAAAAAAAATCATTTTATTTCTTTTTGATATATTAGTGTACATTGAATGTGGTGTGGTCAGGGGCTAGGGATAGTTGCCTCGCCCATATGTCCAAAAATTCTATGGTCATGTGTGCAATCATAAAAATTGGGGTTGGGGCCAAGTTCCTGATCCCCTTGCACAATTACGTGTATAGATCTAGTTTAAATATAACCATAGTTTTATATTAGTTAAGAACTAGTGGGGTAGCGTAGTGGTAATCTTGGAGGTTGGTCTTCCGAAGGTCTAGGGGTCGAAGCCTGGCGATGCCCTTTGGCCATTATATAAAAAAAATTACCAATCAAAGAGGGACATGTGGTGACCTCTCATTGGGCCAGGTGCCGCCCCATAATTGGCCCACATCACAACCAAACTAGCCAATGAAATTGCGCCACCTACCTCAGTACAAAACTGACACATGTTGAGTTTGAATTTTTCCTCCTATCTATCATACACCCAGTTAGCATGACATCCTATATACAGCTTACCCAGTCAATAGGTCGGTCAACCCTGTTGTTGAATTTTTTTTTCATTGGTCCAAAACTTCAAAATGCAATAAAATATTCATACTACATCACATTGAGGCGATTCAAGCTTTGTTGCAATAAGTATGACAAACACTACGATTTGGTGCCAATTTTGGGGGATTCATATTACTTTCATTTTTTAGTCTATTTTTTATCTCTATAGAAAAGAAGGTGACGTTTGAGCATATGGATACTCGAAATGAAGATGAGGTTGAAATAAATGTTAACGACGTTACCACTATTACTCAGAAAATAAAAAGAAACAAGAGAAATAAAAAGGGACTATGCCCAAGGATGATGTTATTTCTGTTAATGAATAATACATTATTGACTTAAATGGAACTCCTTTAATTCATAACAGGGGAGAATCTAGTGTTCTTAGTGAAGAAGAAACCATGGTTGGTTGAAAAAATAATAGTAAAAGTTCTTAGGGTAGCAAGGAAATAACATAATTGAGTATTGATTTAGATTATGGTATTATCAAAACTACATAAAGTGGCATTCAAAATCAATTAAGGAAGAGAATATTGGTTGATGGGGGCCAAAAAATTCAACTACATGTGAAGAAACTTTATAGACCCAGGTAAGGGAAAGAGAAATATCAAATCAGAGGAACACATCACTTGCATATTTACAACTTGGAAATGTTGATTAGTTACAATATGTATCCATATATGGTTGACTACATGGTTCTTGTTAACCCAATTGAGGTTTCTAGTAGGAATTCATTTGAAAGATGGAAATTATTTGACTATGAATATAATTTGATTGGGGGGAACTATTCCATAAAGGCCAAATGAGAACTAATGCAATATTATCATAATAACCATATTTTTGAAATAATAAATGTATCATTTATGAAGGTTTAATTTATGTAGAATAATTTTTTTTAGCATGGAATCATAACACACATAATGAGTATAAGATGTATATTTCTTTCATTCAAATAATGATATCTATACATCATTAATTTCAAGAACTATATGATGGGCGCATATCAAATATTAATGCAAAATTTTGGAAACAACGTTGCATGTAAATAAGCATCCTAATTATTGAGGGAAGTGCAAAAGAAGAACTTAACAAAGGAAGTATGCATGAAGTGTTGTATATAACTATTTTTGGTTGGGATTTAGAACTCAATGGAGATGGGAATCTCTAGATGATATCTTTTGAATGTGCGAGAACATTTTTATAAAAAAATAAGAATGCTAGAATGTATAGAATGATAACATGTAGCATGGAATAAGTAGGCCTTTGAAATCAATCTACTAGATGTTCTGACTAAAACACATCAGACATTGATGCGAGAAGTGAAGATGAAAGCTTATCATAAAAAAATTATCACATATAAAGTAGGAAAATTATCATTTAAATAAATGTCATATAAATTACAAAAATAATTTTGTTGAGTTATATTTATGATAAGATTATATATTTTTTTTCATTTTAACTGGTTATTTTTCAAATATTTAATTAAAATTTTCATTATAACATTATTTATTATATTTATTTAGTCACACAGTTTATATGAAAATATAAAAACAATTGGTTAAGATATTGAATGAAAAGTTGAGATTCTATCAAGCAAAACTATCCATATTCAAGCCTCTACAATTGGAATAAAATTATTAAGCTCTAAAATTGCAATAAAATAATTTTTTGTTACATTTAGAAAAGTATCTTTACTTATTACATTCATTTTATTCATTTCTAAGTTAATTTATTGGAATTTTTTACTTCTCTCTATATAATATATATTTGTGTATTTAATTAAAATTGTCGAGCAGTGCTAGAGATCTCGACAAAATTTTGAAAATGTTGAACTTGATGACACCTTTGATCACAACAAATGGAATTGGTCTGAGAATAACTAGTATAAAATAATTTGTGCGATGATTATGAAAAAGTTGGAAGTCTCATTCCTAATCAGGATTACTTCATATTTATTACTAATATATCACATGCTTACAATTTGTACAACATTGGATATGATAGTGAGCATTATACTCACCAAGATTTTAATAAAATGGTTAACGGGATTAAGGGTTTTTTTTGGGTCACAACATCACCAATTTTAATATTTGTGTCTTTTTATTCATTCACACAATTTGAACGTTATTGTCAAGCTTCAAGGATAAGGGATAACATGGGGAAAACTCATTTGGTAAGGCATATAAACTATATGCTTAGTAATTATAATTATAATTAGAAATATTATTAACGTGGAAGTTCAATTATTTTGTATCAATTTGTGTTAAAGGCATCACCATAATATTTATAACATTCCTAGATGATATTGAGAACTTGTTGGAAAAAATAATATTTATATTATATTTTAGTAAATAAAAGAGATAGAAAAAAATATATTAATATATTGAATTATAATGTTGTGGTATGAAATCTGAGAAAAATAAATTAAAGTCAAATGATTAATATTTATTAAAATCCACAGGCACTGATGAGTTATTTTCCAAGTGAAGGGGATTGGATTTTGGTAAGAATTATGATATAAATTTATGAAATAGAATTTATTATTTATTATTTTTAAATTTTATGTGTTTAAAATAATTTATGTAATTATTTATAGCCGTTTATAATTTTTTCATAAAAAATATAATATGTGAGTAAAAGGGATTGAAGGGATAAATTGTTAATATTTATCAATAGTATTGATTAGTTAATTTATAGATACATTTTCAAGTTGAAGATATTGGTATTTGGATTTGTGCTTTAGTTATGTAAGAATTATGATATAGATTTATAAAATTAAATTTTAATATTTATTAATTTTAATTCTTATGTTTTTATGTTAGTTTATTTAATTATTTCTTTTGTATTTAATCAACAACATGTTGCATATTGAAAATAACTTTTTCATGTAAATTCAACTTAAAGTTTAGATACTAAAAGGTGAACAAAATTTGTGAACTTTTTTCTTTTTGAAAGAATAAGGAAAATTAATTAGCCTAAGACTAGAAATTGCACCAAATGTTGCAAAAGAAACGTTGTAAAGTAGTAACATAGGAAAGAGTAGTATATAGAAAATGCTCTAGAAAGAATAGTATAGAGGAAATGCTTAACTACAGAGAGTGAACAACATGATTGGGCTATTATAATTAAATCAAATTATCATTAAATCGTCACTTTAATTTCTTTTAATAATATATATATATATATATATATATATATATATATATATATATATATATATATATATATAATTAAATCATCACTTTATGCAAATATTGAAGTGAACGATATTTTATGACAATGGAAAAAAATATTTCAAAATTTGATTTCAAACAAATCACTTAAAATTTATATTTAATAACTTGTAATCATTTTTTTTAAAAACAATTTTAATTATCTGTTAAAAAAATTTGAAATCCTATTTAAAATTGATCTTCCCAATAATCCAAAACCCATTAACATAATACCAAAATTTAAATTGATATATAAATCAAAACTTATATTTATCTTTAATAAAATCATTTACGCATCGTCACCCAATAATTCAAAACCTATTAACATAATATTAAAATTTAAGTTATCATGAATAAATCAAAACTTAATTTATCATTAATAAATTGAAATCGTTTACTCAAAACAAACTATTTCTATTTCTACAAAGTAAAATACATCTTTGCAAGCTTGGAAACGTATTGAAAATTATAATTACCCAATAATTCAACACTTATTAATATAATACTAAACATGTGAGTTACCATATTTAAAAAAATATTATTACCTTGTCATGTTTAATAATGAATCAAAAACCCATTTTAAATATTGAATTACTTATTTATCAATTATAAAAAAAACATACAGTTCATACAAATACCCTCGGCATTCAAATTTTGTTCATCCATGAAAATATCATGGTTTCAGATATTCACCAGTTACTTAAAACTAGGCCACAATAAAATTCATTAGAGTTGAAAGAAAAATAAATTAAACAGACAAAATAGTTAAGCAAAACTAATGGACCCATTAGTCGTCCAACTTCTGTATAATTGATTTATAATAAAAATTAAAATTCGTTATTTCAAACATAAAAAATTATTGAAGTAGAAAGACATGTATTACATGGTCTCTGATTCCTGCAAGAGGTGGTGGTCAGTCAAACAATTTTGCGAGCGGTGAAATACGAGGTTGATTGGTAGTATCATGGGTTAAATATTTTGTTGCCGCATTCGCATTTCCACACCACGGGATACGGATCGGCGTCAACACCAACACCTTTTGTAGTGCCGAGGCACTATAGTTTTGGAGTGATGGTGCACTGCACCGGATTACAAGGGTTGCACCCCTGCATTTCTTGACACATGATGGTGGCCCAGAGCCACTAGTAGGCAATGAAACCTCGCTTCTACCTTCCCCCATCACCTATAGCAATCGTTTGTATCATTCAATTGTACGCAAATATCTTCTATCCATTCTAATGCACATTTACATAATATATTGTGCATTTAATATACGATTGCATCATTCAATTGTACGCAAATATCTTCTATCCATTCTAATGCACATTTACATAATATATTGTGCATTTAATATCAAATATTATAGATATAACACTATGTTACGGCCATCGTTGGTAATGAAGAATATTGTTTCTCCAACTTAAAGAAATTTCATCAGAGGTCACCAGGAAGAGTTAGTACTGTCATACAAAATAGAAATTCAAATATGTTATTACAGTCATACAGAATAGAAATTCAGATATCTCAAACACGCAACAAAACAAAAAAAATAGTATACACCAAACCACATTAAACTTAGCCCATTAATAGACTAGAATCTTTCTTTCAACAAAGATTGAAATACTTACCATCGACCAAATCCTCCAAGCCTGAGATAATAGACATGGCCGAGTGCATGTGGAGTGTGTATAAGTAGCGCACAATACAGTACCATTACCACTATGTTACGACCATCATTGGTAATGATGGATATTGTTTCTGCCACTCAAAGAAATTCCATCACAGGTCAACAGGCGGAGTTAGTCCAGTCATATAGCATAGAAATTCAAATATCTAAAAAAAAATAGTATACACCAAACCAAATTAAAATTAACCCATTAATAGCCCAGAATATTTCTTTCAACAAATATTGAAATACTTACCATCGACGAAATCCTCCAAGCCTGAGATAATAGACATGGAAGAGTGCATATAAGAAGTAAGGCACAATAATATTGATTTGAAAACATGAAGACAAGAGACATTGAATAGATTTAAACAAGGATAGAGGGAAAAAATGAAGCCTGTTCAAATTAAAATCCAAGCCAGCTAAATACACAACCAGATTACCATATGGAAGTGCGGGGTTTTACGGTCTTGAAGTTTTTGTGTTAGATTAAAATTGCTTTTGACAGGTTTATTTCTAAAAAGGTTTTTCTTTTTAACTTATTAATAATAACAGTATATAATCTTAAGGTAGACATTGTTTGAATCGTCTAACATCCAAATCAAGGGTTCATAATAGTACAAGTATCAGTTTAGAAGAGTTGTTTTCAAATAAAAACTTGTAGTCTATTAACCATGAATATATATCATTAAAAAAAAAAAAATTGTTATTTATCTCTATATGCATTATATATTAAGCTAATCAAT
>CM076575.1:877214185-877348610 GCA_034641835.2 Pinus albicaulis | reverse complement strand
ACCTGGAGAGTGTATACACACATACACACACTATATATTCTATATATTATGAATGAAGGAATTACACACATATTTATACAAGCAAAGGTCTCAAGATAGAAATTCTATCTTAGACGTACAGTAGTGTGGTTGAGAGATTCTCTCAACCACACACTAAACTAGGAGAAACTATATTCTAGCTAATTCCTATTATGTAGGAACAAACTCCTAAAATGGAGAATTACAACCATAGACAAGTAGGAATTAAATATTTCCAACACCCCCCCTTAATGACTACTTGTCATGATAGTGATTCACAAAGTCTGGTTGTGGTCAAACATAACAAAGAATATGTCAACGTCCATATAAAAGAGCAACCATCTACCGGAATGCATGAGTACCAACTGCTGCAACCGCTAGTCCTGTAGGATGTCCTTCGCATACATGATTCTGTCGACCGTTTATCACTGCATATATGTACCTACAAATCCACCACCATCAGGCGAATTGCATGTGCAGAACCTCCAAAACACAATCTGCCTCTCTCGAACAGATCCGCAACTTCTCCGATCTGCTCCTCTCGCAAACCGTCAAACGAAGTTGAGGCTTCCCGCGGATCTTCCAATCTACCTCTCCCGGATAGGTTCGCAACTTCTTTGTCCTGCTTCTCCGCAAATCGTCAAACGAAGTTGAGGCTTCCCGCGGACCCCCATTAAGTTGAGTTGGCGTCTTCCTGAATAAAAATCGTGCGCTTCCGCGCCATTCCCGTGATTTGGCGCATTGGCACGAGTATGTACTGAACAGTCGCGCCAATTGTACTTCTCAGCACAACTGTCAGCTAAGAAAGCACACCAACCCCCTTCTTCTCAGAGATTTATGAATCATCTGAGGCCAGGTGTTACTGCAGTCCACCTGCTAAAATTGAGCACACAACTCTGTCGAGCACACAGCTCTCATGCACACGCGGCCACTCGTGTACGTACGGCCACAAAGGCCCCTCAAGCCACAAAGGCAACCAGCCACAAAGGCTCTACAGATGGTTTCTGGATCACCACCAACCATCACTTTACAGTGACAAAAGCAGCCACAAAGGCTCTACAGATGGTTTCTGGATCACCACCAACCATCACTTTACAGTGACAAAAGATGGTTTCAGGCTGACCATAAACCATTACAAAGTGGTTTTAAGATCACCACTAACTTTCAAATGCCTTTACCAGGCTTACATTCCATACATCAACATTTGGAGTTTCTGGGTACATACAATGACCATTACAACAACTGGACTTGCTTATAACATGCTAGGGAGTCTATTCCACAAACCACACTAACTCAAACAAACATTTACTTTGTTGTCCACCATAACTTTGTTGCTGCTCCTTTACCTCATCTTTACATTGTTCACATCTTGGGCATCTTTGTCTGTTCAAATAACTTCTTGGAAATCCACGTTTCACCTGTCATTTGTTAGAGTAGCTAATTCTAACAAAATAACTTTACCTACATTGAGTTAGCTAGGCTCAATAAGGCTTAATCACATGATTCCAAGAAACTAAATAAAAGCATAAACTCTTCAGATTTTAATTTCTCTATCTCTGCCCAAGGATAACTATTTCCTATGCCATCAAATTCACCAAAAATACAAAGAATATTCCACCTTCTGCAGGCCCACCGTAGGCTGGTCTTCCCCACCGGAAATCCACATCATGAAACCCAATTTTTCGTGCAATCCGAAACCACATAGCACAACTAGAGCACGCAGCTACTGCAAAGTGCGCCTTGAAAGCATTTGTAGAATAGGCAATGCATATGCTAGAGAACATACACATAGATCACGTTCTGCAGCACCAGGTCCAACCGTCTCTTGCCAAACAGCACAAGTGTGACGCTCTCCCAACGCCAGGCTCAAGAACTTAAAAGGCAAACGCGAAGGCGCATTTGCCTGCCCAATATCGTTTCTTCCCCAACAAGCCAATACCCCGTCTTCTCGAATCCCGCAGTAGTGACCGCCCCCTGCAACAAGCAATGTGAGCCCTAAATCCGATTGCGTCCAGAGCTCCGTTCCATTGACGTCCAACAAGATGCGCTTCCGTTTACGAATATCCCACACGTGAGATTCGAACCTGCGCTGATAGATTCAAAATGCCCAATATTCGGAGCCTTCATCGCATCGCCTCTCCAGCACAGAACACAGCCAGTTCCATTCGTCAATCCACAGATATGATTTCTGCCTACCACTATTTCTGACAAAGCCGTGTCCTTCGAAATCCTCTTGGGCTTTATGCTCGAAAGCCCGTCCTCAATATTAGTGTGCGTCCTCTCTTCAATTTATTAATGCTGCAATCCAATAGACGAACAAAGTCTTTGTTGCACGCAACCAACCGAAGAACAGCTTTTAAAATACCCCCGCCGCTGGTTTCTTTAGGTTCTTCTTCCCAGAGAAAGCACCACCTCAGATCAATTTGAGGGTGCCACGACTGCCAACGTCAAAGGACAGGTCGTGTGGGTTGTTGATCTATTGATCTTAAAAAACAATGTTGACAAACACATGATAAAAAACTGAAGTGAAAGCGGTGGCTGAGCCCTTGAACTTCTCGTAGAGCCAAGAGACGAGGGATCGAGCCTCCTCCAACGTCAGTTGCTTCTGTTTTGTGCCCAAACATGTTATCCGGTCGGATCGCACCAAACGTTGCACCAAACACACTCCAATTTCACCAGTGGAGTGCTGGCCACGTCCTACCCGCCCTCTGCAGGTGCCTTCAAATCGGAGCTCACCGTCCTCCTCAAATTGGTTGTTAAACAAGTCCAGACATCCAAAGCCAATATGCTTAATTATCCAGCTTACAACAAAAACAGCATACCAAACAGTGAGCTTTTAAATGAAACAAGACACAAGTTGCATAAAACGAACTCTACAACCCATCTCCATTTGATAATCCCCTGCATCTTCTGAAACATAACTGGACGACCCCCTTCTGATGATGATGATATGCAACAGAATATAGACTAGGGAATAAAACTTTAAAGAATATATATCTGCTGTTGCTATCCCACAGCACTGGGACTCAAACAACATAGCCATTTTCTCTGCTTTTGTTGAAATTCCCGTTTTCCGTGCTCGTCTTTCGCTGCCTGAATTTCGGGGTTAGCGCCTGTTTCTGCACCGGTCTTCTTTTCGTCTCTTGCTTTGTTAAATATTACGGTGAACCCTTCTCCCGTCGCTGGGTCGTTGACATCCCAGTCACCAAACTTGGGTAGTGATCGGCCCGACATCTATAACGCCTGACTGATCGCCTCGCCAAATCAACTTCGAACAAATCAACTGCGATCTGCTGCAATTTTGTGCCTTCGCCTCCTCTCCTCTAGTAACATAGTTAACGCAGCAGCGAGCAGTCAAACAGTTGCTTCTCATACAGCACTCCTCACATGGACAAACCCAAAGCAAAATAAACTGCAAACAAAACTCTCTATCTGATATTTCCCTCAGCCCACGAGGGGCCGAGGCCCAGGCCCTTATGGGCTCTGAAGCTCCGATACCATGATAAAATCAGCTATTTATCAAATAGCTCTCCAGGTGAGAACCTGGAGAGTGTATACACACATACACACACTCTATATTCTATATTCTATATTCTATATTATGAATGAAGGAATTACACACATATTTATACAAGCAAAGGTCTCAAGATAGGAATTCTATCTTAGACGTACAGTAGTGTGGTTGAGAGATTCTCTCAACCACACACTAAACTAGGAGAAACTATATTCTAGCTAATTCCTATTATGTAGGAACAAACTCCTAAAATGGAGAATTACAACCATAGACAAGTAGGAATTAAATATTTCCATAACTTAATATAATAACTTAATGTTTGTTCTTTTATATATTAAATTAATCATGTATTATATATTAAAATTCAAAAATGTAGTCTATTAACCATGAATATATATTATTGAAAATTTTTAAAATTAAAATAAATCAATTTTAGTTATCTATATCTATATGTATTATATAGTAATCAATAGCTTAATATTTTTTCTATTACATATTAAGTTCATTATATATTATATATTAGTATTCAAGATATTATGTATTAATATTCAAGATGGTAATCTATTAACCATAAATACATATCATTGCAAATTTTTAAAATTAAAATAAATCAATTTTGGTTATTCCTGGATAAAATGGGAATGACACTAAACCGATTGATGTATAGGAATAAAAAATAACTTGGTGCATAATAGATGGAGCTAGAGATTTTCAAGCTATCCCTATGACTGTGTATGCCCACAGAGAAATTTCTTTTTTTTTCAGTAGAAAAAAACGTTGTTATAAATAGTTCATATTCATCAAGATCATGAAGACCCACAGAGAAATTTCATCCAATTGTCCCTTTCAGTAAAGGTAGGTAGCACCCATGGATGCCTGGGGTAAGAATACTAGCAGTGTGAACCAGGATTTCTTCGATCTTGACAATTATGAGTAGTCCAATGCACTGTTTTTGTGGACATTACGAAGTCTAGTCAACATTACTTTTCTTACACCCAAATCCACGATTCAAGAAATAGTTGATAGTAGGGAGGGTTTGTATACTTGTAATGTCGCATATCGCCTATTGTTGATGATTATGCAAAACCCTTCCCCATCCAATCCAAAACCTTGCTTCTTGTGTCTCAATGATCTAATTCCACCAATTTTATAATAGCCTGTATCACATATTCATCCTAATCCTTCACAGAGCCTACCAATTCGAACATCATGAAAAAATTCAATAAGTATATATATTTATCCTTTGGAAATTCAAGCAAAGAAGCAGCTATTCTATTTAATTTTATCGGTTTATTATCTTTTACATTTTTCCCTTTGGCTATGTCAGAGTTGCGGTCATATAAATGCAATAATGCTTCGACTTACGCTTATGGAAGTACATTTTCCAGCAATTTGAATAAGGTAATGGGTGATATAGTGAAGAACACACCTGAAACAGTGTCCCAATAGAATCTATGGCCTCCTCCAGTGCACAGGTAACATATCCCAAGAAGACTACTCAATTTGTTCACAGGAAGCAAACAAAAGTGTTCCAAAACTTTGCAGAAACAGCATAGGAGGTCGAATATGGCTTGATAAGTGCTTTGTGCAATACCAGAACTTTAACTTCTTTCAAAGCTAGACAGAGATGGGATTTTACTGGAGCATGTAAACGATATTGGTACTAGTAATCTAAATGCTTTTAGGAGAACTACTTTAAATCTTCTTTCCAACCTTTCTAATAAGGCTTACGATTCTGCAAATAAGGGCTTCGCTGAAGGATCAGCTGCATATTCTTCTATTGGCACCGTTTACGGTCTAGTATAGTTTTGGAAAGATATGTCCATCATGGACTAGAAATCCTGTTTGCGATTAGCAATAGATGGAATCTATCAATGTTTTTCTATGAAGCAAGGAGGTCAAGCACTGTTTGGGAGTTGCATGGTCCGACATGAAATATACCCATTATTTTACACTGGTCTTGGAGGGAATAGTACTAGTCCACCTCCACCTCCATCCTCTGCCTTTTCTAGCGCAAACTCTCCGACTATAGCTACCCAAACTCCTCTGGAAAATGGAGCTTCACCCACCTCGTGAAGGAATGACTCTGCTGCATTTAGTTTTATGGTTTTCCCCTTTTGGAGGTTATGCAGTATTATTGTAATCACAATTTATGTCTATAAAAAAAACATTACTTTCTCTGCTCTACAGAAATTTCCTCTTCAAAAACATTACCTATAGTATTGGGAATGGTGGTGGGAATTGTGGGAGGAGGTGTTGTTGTAGTGTTAATGGTTTATTTTCCGTTAGGAGAAAATTGAAATCTGCCATTTCACGCAAGCGGATAAACCGTGCTCCGAATGAAGGTAGAATATGAAGTTTTAGCCTCTTCTTCGCAGTACCAAACTTATGTTATTTAATGAAATTAGATTATTATTTACCTAGTTTGTGGTTTACACAAAAAAAAAAGAAAATGATTGAGAATGGAAGCTACAAAATTGAGAGCAAATTGTCTTCACCTTAGATTATCACAGAAGCAACGGATAATTTTGATGAAAACAGGAAGCTTGGAGAGGGAGGGTTTTGCCTTGTATACAAGGTATGTATTCACATGCTATTATCATTTTGAACAGAAGAAATTGCATGACTTGACCAAGACGAAGAGGGCCCTTTTCCATGGGTTGTTGATGCAACTAATTATTTCAAGTATGTATTCACATGCTATTATCATTTTGAACAGAATAAATAGCATGACTTGACTAAGACAAAGAGGTCTTTTTTCCATGGGTTGTTGATGCAGATAATTCTTTCATGGAATAACCTGAGATGGAAAAAAATAACAGTGAAGAAGTTGTCTATAAAATCAGAACAGGGGAAACGAGAATTTTTTAATGAAGTGAAGCTTGTAACCCATCTTCAACATCGAAATCACAACCCACGTTCAACACCGAAATCTGGTAAAGTTGATTGGATGTTGTGCTGAGGGACTAGAAAGGTTGCTTGTCTACGAGTATTTGCCAAACAAGACTCTTGACCCCTTTCTATTTGGTACATCATTTTGGGATTATTTTTTGGTTAAGAGAAAGATGTTAAATATTTCATAAATTTAATGAAATTGATTATTTAAAAGTTTTCAAATTTGTTGTTCTTGAAATACAATTACAGATCCAAAGAAGAAGAGACATCTTGATTGGCATAAATACTATAACATCATAATGGGAATAGCTCGTGGCCTTCTTTATCTTCACCAGGGTTCACAATTGCGAATCATTCACAGAGACATTAAAGCAAACAACATTTTTCTCGATGAAGAATTGAATTCCAAGAGAGTTGACTTTGGGCTAGCCAGACTCTCTCTTGAAGACGTGACTTATATCCAAACAAGAGTTGCAGGAACATGGTAAGAACATTTCCCTCTACCTTGCCTAATGCAATTTATTAGTAGCTAAGAATTTCTGCAATAATGTGATTTAGCCACAAAAACCACACTTATTTGAAGAATTTGGCATTGGAGTATGCAGCGGTTATATGGCGCCAGAGTATGCAATTTTGGGTCGATTATCAGTGAAAGTTGATGTCTATATTTTTGGAGTATTATTCCTTGATATTGTGAGTGGAAGAAAATGCAGTGATCTCAAATTTCTCCAAGAAACAAAAAGGCTGTTAGAATGGGTAAGATTTCAATTTATAAATTTTTTATTTTTGTGTTTGAGTAATTGTTGATTGGGATAGCCAACTGGGTGTAGCTCTATTGTTTATTGTTAATGGCTTAGCTAGAAGTTATTGTAAATAATTAGAAATTATTGTAAAGTAATAAATTTAATGTTCAATTTCTGTTTATAAAAAAACAGTTAATTGACTGAGATAAATTATTGTACATTCCCCTGAATTAGATTAGAAAAAACAGTTTATTGAGGTAAATCAGGATAAATATGGTCAGAGACCTGTGATGTAGACATGGAGATTATACAAGGAAGGGCATATTTTGAATATGATTGATTCAACAGTAACCGAAACATCCCAGCAGGAGGAAGCATTATGATAGATTCACGTTGGCTTTCTATGCACATAGGCTGATCTAGTGCTTCCGGTTGTCTAAGGTGCAACACAGTGCTTCTGTAACATTATTAAGTGCAACACAGCTAGCGTTTGTGAAAAGTAGCGAGAGTAACCTGGCAGGATCCATAGATGGTAGCTCTGGTAGTGAGATTCACAAGACATTTTCTGTGGTAAATGAAGTTAAATATTCACTTTTGGTTCCCTCTATAAATAAAGTTACAATACTGAATTGGATGCTAGGGCCACCTGCCATATTCAATTAATTCAATTCATATCAAACAATGAATAAACCCTAGTTACAGACCGATGAAGAGACGAACAATAAAAAGTGTACAAATGGAAACATTTGAATTGATATCCATTAAATGATACATGAAAAAGAAGAAGTGTTAACACAATCGTGTCTTGCAAACTCAAAATTATTAGCTAATAAATCAAGGAACAAGTAGTGTGGTGCACACTCCACCGCCTGGCAAGATGCAGATATTTCCATTAGAGTGAAGAAGAGGTACTGACTCTGTATCCCTCCTGCGTTCTCATTTTATGGTAGTTTTAAATTTCTTCAACTCTCCTCCATGGAAGGCGCCCCACAATCAGTGGTCACCTGCCATATTCAATTAATTCAATTCATACCAAACAATGAATAAACCCTAGTTACAGAGAGATGAAAAGATGAAACAGGGTTTAGGGCAAAGTGATGCTCATGGAGATATGCTCATAATGAATTCACCTATGCGTTTTCATCATATTTTTCCATCCATTTGATAGAAGTAGCAGAGGAACGAGGCAGGACAGTTTTAGAATTTGCATTCGGCTCTAGGTCCAGTACTGGGATGGTAGTCTACTTACTCCTTTATGAAATTTTTTTCTAAAACAGCTGCCATTTTCATAACAGGGCAGAGAAGAGCCCGAAACCTCCATATATGTCTTCTATGAGTACCTCTCGAGGTCGAATCACCTTGGATCCATCTACTACTACTTTTTATTTTATCACAATTGTTGTTATACTAGTTTCAGCAGTAGCAGCGGACGTGAATCCCCTTCACCACAGCCATATAGGCATGGCGGAATTCATCAAAACTTATTGCAAGCTTCTCTGCAATAATTTTTCAAACCAAATAAAAAAACTAAAATTAGAGTTTTTATGAATCTGTAGATCAATTTCTTGCCTTTTCAAAAATGATGCGGAGATATTAACCTCCTCGGCTTCAAGTTACAGTAAAAAGTGTACAAATGGAAACATTTGAATTGATATCCATTAAATGATACATGAAAAAGAAGAAGTGTTAACAAAATCGTGTCCTGCAAACTCAAACTGCTTAGCTAATAAATCAAGGAACAGGTAGTGTGGTGCACACTCCACCGCTTGAAAAGATACAAATATTGCCATTAGAGTGAAGAAGACGTACTGACTCTGTATCCCTCCTGATTTCTCACTTTATAGTAATTTTCAATTTCTTCACTCTCCTCCATGGAAGGTGCCCCGCAATCAGTGGCCACCTGCCATATTCAATTAATTCAATTCATATCAAACAATGAATAAACCTAGTTACAAAGAGATGAAGAGACAAAAAGAAAAGATTCAAAAGAATGTTGTGAAGGAGCCGTGACGGTGAACCTCGATTGGAGAAGAAAATGAACCTCGACTGGAGAAGCAAATGAACTTGATGTATGAGAAGCAGAAACCCTCACAGATTTCTGATGTGGGTATAAACCTTCACCAGGATGTCTTTAATATATATTTTCCTCTGTAACTGATTAAAAATAACAGTTTTTAACCCTAAGGTACAGATTATTTTAATCGTCTAACATTAAAATCAAGGATGCATAATAATACACGTAGCAATTTAGGAAATTTGTTTTCAAATAGATACACTTTACAGTGTAAATATTAGTCCCGTAATTTTTTCTCAAACTTTCTTTCCCTTCCAGAGATTTGAACCCTAAATATTATAGTTTACATACAACTTCATAATACATTAATGTTACTAAATTTATTTATTTTTTTTAAATGGAGGAAGTTGGTTTCACTAAATAATATTTTAATGAATCATGTTTGGGAAAAAATGTAAAAATATCATCCAACACTATATGGATTAGTTGGAAACAATCACCTTGGAGAACATACAAACATTAAATATCCAATAAAAGAGAAAAAGGGCCCAATGGGAATATTGAGCAATGTTGAAAAAAATGATGACAAGTATATTGAGAATACTAAATAATGTTGAAGAAAATGATGTCAAGTCTATTGAGAATGATGAGTTTGGAACATTTGATATTTTTAGTTTTAAAATTTCCTTGGAACAAGTGTTCAATTTTATAATTTTTTAATAAGTTATAATGGTAATATTTTGATGTTAAAATATTACTATTAAAATAATGTATATTATATAGTTTTATTTTATTATGAATATTTTTATTATGTTATTTATGATTAAATTACAATCTTTATGGATGAAATGTATAAATTTTCTATTATTATGATTATTATTATTATTATAATAGAAATTTTTCTCACTTGTTATTTTGTAGAGAAATAGTTTTCAAAATATGTATTTTTTAAAATTATATCTATTTTTTAAGAATGTTTTTTGGATTAATTACATCATTAGTTTTTTCGTCCAAGTTTTGAACCATCTAATGTTGTTCATCCTCATAACAAAGATGAACTCATGATAAACAACTAATAATGTGATGATTATGAAAAACATTCATGATTATGAAAAACATTCTAAAAATAATATGATCAGAGAAGCTTGAAATAAAAGATTATATTTACCTCTAAATGTATCTCTTTTTGCAAAATATTTAGAAATAATGCACTTACTAAAAATTATTCACAATATATTTAAACAAGGTTGAAAAAAGTGTTAAAAATAATCATTTTACACAATATTTTAAAAAATATCTAACTCTAACATGACATTTATTAAGTCAATTTACATTTATATTAGTTTTGGATTTACCAAGTACATAGAAGGATCAAAATCTCTCAAAATTAAAACCCTTTTTTGAATGAAAAGAGATCCCGTCCATCTTGGCCCTTGGTAGATGCAAAGTTAACGTGGATTTATAAAATCATTAATATACATATTTATATTTTATATTGATTATTTTAATGCACCACACAAAAATCTAGCTATTCTACATTAATATCAACATTTTTTTGTTGATCTTAATTGATTTTAAAAATATTATTAAATTATGAAATTTTTAATTTGTATTAAATTAAATATTATATATAAATATTAGTTGAGTCTATAACTTATTAAACCATTTATTTTTAGACGTTGGATTTGATTTTGTTGAAGTAGCTTCTTCTCATGGTTTAGTTATAGTCGATGGTTTTGTACTTTATATTTATTTTATCTATTAGTTTTTTCCATATTTTTGGTATACTATATGTTTTTTACTTTATATTTGTCCAATTTATTATTTGTTTATTATTTTTGGTTCATTGAAATTTCTTTTATAAATTATGACTTTATATGATTTAATTTGAACATATCAAGGCTGCATTTAATTGTGTTTTTTTTAGAGAAAATCTCCTTTATAATAGGTTGTGGATTATATGTAGGCACAATTAAACTATTTTACTATTTCCAATTTTATTAAATACAATTTTTTTAAGAAAACTAAATCTTCTCTAACCATTAAGTAAACAATATTCCAAACCATTAAGTATGGATCATCATCAAGACTTTGACAAAATGATATATACTGTAAATATGCAAATAATCATAAAATGAATATTAAATATAAATTAATAAAATAATTCAATTGAAGCCTAAACAACTAAGGAAAAAATTATTAAGTTTAATAAATTAATGTTAATAGGGAAACCTTCCTCTAACTCGATCAATATTTAGTTAAATTAAATAAACAATGATGAGAATAAATTCAAATAAATGACTTTTAATCAATACCAATCATTTTACTATTATAAGTAAGAATTATATATATATATATATATATATATATATATATATATATATATATATATATATATATATAGAGAATAAAATTGAAACTAAAAATAAGAAAGAATAAAAAATAAAACAAATAAAATAAATATTCATAATAATAATAAAAAATAACTAAAATTAATAAATGGACAATATGATTAAAATAAATAAATAAATAAAAAGGATATAGATAACAAAATTAAGAGGAAAAAGAGAAGGAAAAGAAAAAAATCTATCAAAAAAGAGACTAGATCCAATAAGTGTTAACTTTCCACTTGTCATTCTTATTAGTGTATAAGAACTTTTTACAATTTGGATGGCCTCCCTAAACTTGCGATTATAAAAGTGATCAACCTTGACTATGACCCATAACTCTTCAAAAAAAAATATGGTGATTTATCTTATCAACATGCTCAATGAGCATTGAGAATCACACCCTACAGTGATCACAACCTACAATGCATGATATAAAACATGCTCTTGAATCATTCAATTTATATAGTGTCTTGTTTCCCAATGTAAGGGTCCCACAAGAATATGGGACCAAATCGACACCTTTGAGGCGCTTTGGGTCCAATGTATCATAAACAATTCTTAAGGAATTAAGAATAGTGTTCAAATGTTTAAAAGTCAAATAAATCTTGTGTTTCTTTAAAGTACGAGAAATGTTGTCAATGATATAGAAAAAAGAATAAACACCATGGATATTAAAAAATAACAACACTATTTTGAAAAAAAATGATAATAATATTGAAAATAAAAATTTATGAAAATAAGAGAAAAAAGAGAAATGTCAAAAATTTTCCATAACACAACTTTAAAAAGTGTAAAAAAATACTCACCAAATATTATTCTTAAAAAATAAAACAAATATTAAAAAAAAACTTAACTTATAAAATTATCATTATTTCGATAATATTATTAAAATAAATAATATTTTCCATGCATGGGTGGTAAAGAAGGGTGAGGAAAGAGGAACCGTGCATCCCACCACCACCGAAAGGAACAACAACCCTCCACCATACCTCGCATTCCAACAAGATAGCTTGCTCACTTAGAAACATATTTATCACTTTAGTTTTGTTAGCATGTATTTGTTTTATATATATATATATATATATATATATATATATATATAATAATAATAATAATAATTTTTTATTTTTATTATTTATTTTGAGACAAAAGATTTATTATTTTATTGATGTCTAATTTTTATTCAATAAAAATAAATAATTATTAATTTATAAAAATATAATAATATAATTTCATTAATATATATATATATATATATATATATATATATAATTTTTAATTATTAGAAAAAAAAAAAACAGATTAAAAAAAGACATGAAATAACCAAAAAAAAAAATGAAAATACCAGAAATGCCTAAGAGCCGCAAATATATGATGCCTTTTATCCACTCAAGAAGGATGTTTGATAAATACATACATTAAGGAAGTGAGGATAAACGTTTTCTTGGAGTATTCTAGAATTCAATTAATAAAGAAGCCTCCATGAGACCAATGAATGCTTATGGAATCAAATATACTGTAACTATACTCTCTTTTTAGTACTCAAGTGTTTCATTTCATTCTCATTTTTATTATTTTTCCTGGTCTTTAGAATTCTATTATATTTGTATTTATGTTTTAGTTTAATTTTTTTTTTATAAATTAATTAAAATTTTTATTTTCATATTTTTATTTTAAATAAATATATAATAAAAAAATTTACCAAAATCTTAAATGAAAATTTTAAATAAATATATAATAAATCTTTACCAAAATGGGAATCGTTTTCCATTTAAGATTGTAAAATTTGGAATTAGCATTTTATCTCATCCTGATATTGACAAACGGACAGTCTTCCCTATCAACAATGGAGAAACAATTTTTCGAAGTTTATCACACAGTTGATTGTCAATCTATTTTGAAGGACTCTATTGTTCATTATTTTTCATGTAATAATCCAATTATGGAAAAATAATTCTTTACAAAAGATAATTAAATTTATTATAATTAAGTTAATTTTATAAAAAGATAAGTATTTAAACATATTTATGGCAAAGGTGTAATGAACACATTATTTTAAATGTAAAATAAAATTCAAATATTTTAAAATATAAGTTTATATAAATAATTATCAATGGTAAATTATAAATATGTATTTACTTTATCTTAAAAAAAAAATTTATTCATATTATTCTATTTATTAGTTACAAGTGTAGCTATATAAATTAAATGGGTAATAAGTATGAATTCATGATAAGTGTAAAAACACTTATTTCATGTTTTGCCTCAAAATATTAAGATTAAAAATCAATCATAAAAATTAGCTAAAATTTATTTTTAATTAATAGTTTTAATTTAGAAAATAATATATTAGTCAAAACTATACACATTTTAAAAAAAGACACATAAATTTTAATCATAAAAATTCATTATCACTATAATATGGATATATTTAATCTATACATATGTGTTGTTACAATATGATGAGCCAAAATCATGGATTATCAATACCACATGTCCAAAAAATCACAATCCATTTTATATGACACTTGTTCATATGACATTTCTTTTCAATATTCAATTGATTTAAAAGCTTGAATTAGGCATAACTACTTTGGAGAGAAATCGAAACCCTTGATCTATGACTACTACTAAGAATATTCTACAATATTCCACGGAGATGAAATCCTACCATCCACCTAATTATGTTGATAGGCATATCCATTTTGGAATAGATCTTCCAGAATTTTTATTTAATTATCAAGAATTGTTAAGTGCATGGTAGAATATTATAAGTAGCATACACATAGAAAGGTTGATATTTATTTCCAAAGTATCTGTACATTTTTTACATTTTTAATTAAAAAAATTCCATATCAACAAGACCTATATGAAACGAGTTATCGTTTTGGGCATATGGTAATGATAAGTCATGTTATTGGCCCATGGTATTGTAACAAAGCCCTTTTAAAAATTAAGAATATCCATAATTAAGCAGGGTCAACCTTCATTGGGCCGAGAGAGATGTTATCAAAATATTTTGACGTGGTCAAATTACACACACATATATTCTTGTTGATGAGGACTTCTAGAGAACTATGTGTTACAATCATTATTATTTCCAACGTTTCGGGTGAAACCTTCACCCATCTTCATGGAATATAAGCGTATTGTCCTTAAAGATAGGTGAAGGGTTTACCAAAAACTTTGGGCATAATAATTCAACTGTAACACACAAGACGGGTGAAGGGTTTACCAAAAACATTGGACATAATAATTCAACCGTAACACACAGTTCTCCATAATTCCTCATCAACAAAAAAATATTTGTAACGATTATCAGCCCAAAAAAAAACCCTCCCTATGCACATTCACAATTTCCATTCATAGAAAATAATATATTTCACACATATGGATGTTAAGGTAATTTTTTGATGTCACATGGTAGAGTGGACTTCTAATCTTGGTGGTCATCATATTGAAGGTTTTTTTGTTTTGCTATGATTACCATAAATATATGTTCGACTTATGTTGGAAGTTATATATATATATATATATATATATATATATATATATATATATATATATATATATATATATATATATATATATATATATATATACATATATATATACCACATCATTCACTCCTATATAATATGCCTAAAACAAAGTATTATGATTTAATATTTTCCTTAATTCAAACACTTTATGTCAACTTTTATATGACTGGCCCATATAAGTCGTCTAGCTAATGTTATATGATTTGAAGACCACAATGGATTTGGCATATGATGAGGTAACCACTTTTTAGGTTCTAGAGGGTTCCATTCCATTCTCTTTCTTTGAGGTATGGTTTTCCTAGTCTACAACCAAGGTATTCAAACAGCTAGTTTATCTCGACACGGCTCCATGGCAACCTAGAATTTCTCTTTTCCCACATAGGTGTGAATCCTCTTACCTCTTTTTCTTGTTAATCCATGTAGTCAGATTTTATGAATATATATTGACTCTATGGAGTTTCATTTGGAAGTTTCATGTTCCTCGTAAGGGGCTACTAGTAAGGTTTTGTGCTTGTAATTGGTTCTTAATGCAGTTCAATGCCCACCCACTGCTCTTGAGAAATTTCTTCCAACTTGCAGGTTTATATGGTAGCTCGCCTAACCTTCTTACTTGTTACTTGAAGTGTCAGGACATGCATAGTCTATATAATTTTCTAGGTATGGTAATTTGATCTTGTTCTACGTTATTCTATCATTTTTCTCTTAAATTGCTGAAACTTGTTTTCTGAAAATAATTATGGTTTGTGTCCTGTTTCTAGGTACATCTGATGTTATATCCATTATGTTACCTATGATGTCGTGGCGCATGGCTAATTATGTGAATTCTATTCCTCCAAGTTTTTATTGCCTTACAACTTCCTCAGTGGAATTGGTTGTTTTTGCAAGTTTGGCTGGCAACCACCTCTATGTTTTATTTTTTAGGTCGATTAACATGCTCTAAGTTTTCGACTAAACTGTTACTTATTTGCGAATGAGTTTAGTCTCATCAGTTATCTTGTTGCACATTTTGTTAAAGTACTTATTTAAATATGGAATAATATGTTAAAACCTATATGGGTCACGACATTCAATCGTTTCTTTACTGGTTATGGTGATAGGAACAATTGCAAACCCTTATTGTTATTATTATGTTGTCAGGGTTTTGATTACTATGATAGCATTAGTTTGCTTATAACACTATGTAATATATTGTCATCTTCTATATCTTCATTTTTCTTTTCCACCAATAATTCTGCTGCTTTGATATTAGTAGGATCATATCCCAAATGCAAAACTAGTTCTTCTAAGGCTTTTATGCTTAGATCCTTGGCATAAAATGAGGCTTTGTCCATCTTCATCTGATCTTGCATGTTGGAGATGGTGTTTTGGAGATTCAGAGCACTCATGGCTTTGTTTGTGACAATAAAATATAACATTTCAGATGCTTGTCTATGGAACTCAATTTGATAAGGAGCATGGATTTTATCTGTCTATACCTCCAAATAAACTTTCTTATAATCAGCCACTCTCTTAGGAGTTTTGACCGTGGGCTGCAACACTGACATGATTAGCTTTTGATTAGAATAATAAAATGCAGAATGAGCATGTTTTGTACACTAGGAGTCTGTTTGAGATATTGAGAATAAATGTTATTCTTTATCTCTTCATTCTTCAATTTAATCTGCTTATATTTCTCTTTGATATCCAAATCCTTTTCCTCAGCTGCCTGTGAGGAAGAAGCTGCCATGGTTTGTTGTCTTTCCATTAACTATGTATATTCATTATTGATTTGTCCTTCACTATTATTTTTAGTGGTTGGATCATTGATAATTACAATAGAAATATTGGTCTCTAGAAAATCTGTATTGATATTTAAAGGCTCTCTTTCTTATACATCAATTGTCACTTTTCCTTTACCTGTTGAATCTAATTTGGGCCTTTCTCTATATATGATTTTGAACTTGGTTTCTGTTGTAGTTTTTGTCACATAGGATCCTTCTTCCCTTACTCTTTTAATGGACTTCTCTGGTTGATTTGCAGTCTCTAAGGTATGACTAGTATTACCTTTGTTCACTGCATCTATTAAAGTGTTTTCAGTCCATTCAATATGTTTGGAAAAATTTTCTATTTCAGGTTTAGCTTCATGAATAAAGGGTGTTAACTTGCATCTAACCCTTAGCTTGCTCAATATTCCTTGTGGATCATAGTTCCTAGGGAAGCTCTCTTCAAATTTATATTCCAATAACTGATTAGCTGCCTCTTTTTCTGCATCCCTGTGATTGCATATGAATGGCCCAATCTGATTCTTAAGTTTGAATTGTGTCTTTTTATTAGCTACCATGAAATTTATTGAATTATATTTTAACATCTGCTTGATATACTCCAAGGCAAAGATCCTAATTGAAGGATGTTTGGGTAACTTGTAAGGTAACAAGTTTGACCCAAAGACTCTGATTTTAGTATATTTCTCATACAAATACTAGTAACCACCCTTACTCTACTCTGATAATTGCAATATATTTTTCATTTCTTCATTTATTCTTAGCTGCTCTGTTTTGGTCAACATTGTCATCACTGGATGTAAAAATAACTCTGAAATTTCTAAACAACTGAAATTTGTACATTCTTTCCTGAGCATGGATGTCCATAAAATGACAGATAGAGGATTTCCCTCTATGTCAAGTTTTTGGAAAGTAACTGGAAAATTATCTAATTGGAAGTATATAAACATATGGAAAAGGTAGGAGGTATTTCTGAATACTCCCTCAATTTGCAAATTTGTCAATTGATAATGAATACTATTAGCAATGAAACCAACATAATCAAAGATTACTATGGGTGGTTGACCTAGATAAAAATTGGATAATAATCCCAATATGGACTCATTAGTGTGTTCATCATTAAAATATCCATGGATGAAGGAAGGAATGGAAATCACATGTCTTGAACATTCAGGGAATTTAGCAGTAGAATATGGGGGATTTAGCTTAGGAATTTCTACATGCAGAGGAATACAAGTTTGAAAAATCATGAACCTTTTGGGAAAATCTAGGCCAATATAAAACTTGGTGAGGGCCTCTATAGATAAAGGGACTGCTTGGGGGTCAGACTGAATCTGTAACATATGGTTAATTGATTCTGCAGTGATGATAAAAAGCACATATTTACTGGCATTTACAATGGCTCTTTTCTCTGGAACATAGTACTGCTGACATAATCTAATAACCTCTTGACATGGGTGAGTTAATGGGACAACATATTTGGGAAAATGGGAATCCCAAATATGGACTTCTTCTTGATAATTTAAAGAATTTTCGTAGCACCAGTTATGGATATCTAGTAGGTTAAATTCAACAATGGGATCTGCTAACTTGTAATTAGTATCAACTAGTGGGATGTGCTCAATACCAATGATTGCGTGTTGCAAAGGATTGACAATAATAACAGTACTTGAAGTCATGGAAGGGGTAGGTTTAGGTGATTTAGAAGCTTCAGGCTTGCTTGCACACTGTTTTTTAGGTATGTTGATCTAGTTCTGCAAGTTTAAACAGTTTGCAGAAGAAATTTACTTTTAACAGAGGCTTAATGGGAAAAAAAGGAAAAGTATAGTCTCTTCTTTGGGTTTTTTGTCCAATTAGGCTTGTCAAAGAGGTTTAGATGCTTTAGAACTGGTTTAAAATAGAAAATAAGGGTTTCCTGAGTCTCTAACTGAGAAATATGGTAAAAATCTCTTTTGAAAATGATAACAAAGGTTTAGGGTACCTACAGAGGTATTATGGCTTAAAATAGATCATTAAACTATGAAAACTCGCAAATTTCCTAAAAAATTGAGTGCAACAGAGAAAAAGGGTTTCTGGGAAAAAATTGCCAAAGTTTGGCCTATTTTGGGGGCTTTTTGACAGTATCTATCAATCAATTTTCTTAATTTTAAATGTGTTTTCGTTCTTTAAAAATGTTTCTGAACTTGATTGCTGGTTTAAATTTCAGATAAATACCTATTGTAATGCAGGTATCGGACTTTGGAACAATTTCCAAGGTTTTGGATGGAACATAGCTTCTGTAGATTGAATAGAGCAATGCACAGCTCCTTGGTGGTCTTCAAAGGTCTCAAGGAAAATGTTGCAGGATTTTTGGATGTGGAAATGGCAGAGAAAGACTTGAAAAAGGTATTTTTACAGTCGAGAAGGTTGTGTAGTGGTTTTAGGTTAAATGTGCAGAAGATAGATGGATGAATGTATTTCCAAGGTTAAAATATACATTCCAGTTACATTATTTTGCATTGAATGTGGGTTGCATCGGCGGGGAGGGCGATTTCGGGATTCAATGGATCTAAAACCGGTGGCTATTACGTGATGATTTGGTGGTAAGCTGTATTGGGCTTAACCCACGTGATCTAGTAACGAATGGCCATGTGGAGGAAAGAGAAATTGCAAAACAACCCATTTAGCGCAGCCTTGGTGTTTGGATGCTTACGCATCTTTTCCACGCGATTTTGGATATTCGCTGTCGGATCTGGGGGATCAATGCGAAGGGTCTAGAATTTTTTGGGAGTTGCGTTGGAATGGGAGGTGGCCTGGGGTTTGTTATAAGCAACGGAAAGCGCTTAAGCTTTATAGAACTGTGTTTCAATAAAGTTCAAGCCTTTACGATTTATGAAAATAGGGGAGGGGTTTAATTTATTTAAATGTTTTTTAATAAAAAATTTACAAAGGGTTAACCATGGTATAGGTGGGGGTTAATATTTTTATTTAAAACATTTTGTGAAATGTTTCAAATTTGATATGCGTGCATGATAGCATATAGTTTTCAACCTTTAAATATTTTTCAAACTATAGGGATGGGGTATTTAAATAAAGATATGTTTAGACCAATGGGTTTGTAGGGAGCGGTTTATTTTGCGCACATGGGGATATTTAACATTGGTCTTAAACTTAAAATAATGGGTTTTTGGGGGTTATTTTAAATATAAAGGAATTGATATTTCGAGGAGCAGCATGGACGCCGCTAGGGTTACGATTCTCTCTGGTGTGAACGACGACAAGGCTACTGCCCCTCCTCCTGATGTCGATTTCTCCAGGGATCGAGAGAATGCAGCGGCTGCTGCCATAGCAGGATTTCCCACCACTCTTGAAAAAAACACAGACGCGGCTCCCCTTAACTTTCAGACTTGGATCTATGCTGAAAAACCCGCTGCAGCGGTCGCCAGTGAGGCGGGAAACGGCAAAAGTCTCAAGACACTCTTCACAACTTCAAACGAAGCGCTGGTTGTGGCGCAAGTGGCTAATACTGATGGAATGCAGCATTGGACAGAGAATAATACCCTTCCATGCACAGGAAAAGCTACCGAACTCACCACTATAGAAGGAAGGCAAACGATTTATTCTGCAGATCTGCAATCATGGAGCGCTGAGGCTCTGAAGCCCTTTGGAAAAACCCAGACAAGCCTCACGGATCTAGGAACAAAAGATTCTTGCTCGGTACAGGGTCAGCTCTGCTCTGGCAGGGTGGACTTCACGGATTATCCCCTCTCTTCTTTCCAGATCCAGATCATGCTTCTATCCAGCAGAAGCATGTTGCAATGGGTACAAGCTACGGATTTAGCGCAAGATATCTTAAACAACCTTGAACGCAGATTGGGGATTCCATCGGAGCTCCAGCGATTGCTTCACAAAGGTAAACAACTTGAAAACCCTTTTCCCCTCTCTTTTTACAGCATTGGTAGAGATGCTTCTGTTGTGCTTTCCCTGCAACTTAGAGGCGGAGCACCTGGGCAGCCATCCTCCTCTCCTGCCTTCTCCTATAAGGATTCGGTTCATGCACAACCGCCCAAGAAAACTGCTCCATCAGCTGAGGCTCCCAAGCCTTTCATTGTGGACAAGATGGAGGAAGTCCCCTCTATTGAAATCTCCCATCCATCGCTGGATGAACAATTTCAAATATATGCAGAGACCGCCATCATTTGCAGGTTCAATGGCCTATGGCCTCGAACAATAGATCTGTATCAATGGATCCACGCTAATTGGACAAACAACTGCCAAGTCTTCCTTCTTTCGAAGGGTTTCTTCATAGTAGTGTTTGCTTTCAGCGAAGATTATCAGAAAGCCTTGACAGGAGGCCCATGGTTCTGGGGAACCGCTAGACTATTTCTCACCCCTTGGTTCCCTGATTTCGACCCCTCTTCAGCAGTTGTCACCAAGCTTCCCATCTGGGTCCGTCTTCCGAACCTTCCGGCTCATCTCTGGCACTTCTCGGTATTCCAAGGGATTCGAAATTCTTTGGGCCTCTTCCTGGCTTCAGATACCTCTCGAGGGGAGAAAGGAATCTATACCTATGGCAGAATCTACGCGAAAATAGACTTAAGCAAAGGACAGCCTGATCAGATCAACCTCAAAATTGGGGACTTTCACTGGACACAACCCTTGGATTATGAGAACACTGCTTTCCGGTGCAGACATTGTCATCAGACGGGGCATCTTCAGAACACATGTTCCAGCTTCCCCGGCAGAAAAAAGAAAACCAATAGCAAACCAAATTCCAAGAGCTGGAAACCATGCGATCCACCCCCCATGAATGATCTAGAGTCCTCCAGCTCGGATGAGGAGGAAATGGAAGAGGAAGGAGAGAAAGATGAGCACCCGCATGTTTCACCCTCGGCCAGCCCTGAGGACCCGTCTGCCCCTCCAATCCCACAGAAACATTTGCATGAGTCTTCTTCCTCACATTCAGACAAGGAGACTCATTCTTCAGTGCAAAATAATCTACAATTGGTTCCTTCCCAGCCAAATCACAATGGCTGGGTCAAAGTCAGTAAAAATAAAGGGAAAAAATGTCGTCTGGAAGTCTCTGCCCACTCTAGGTAGCTTCCTTTGTTTCACTCTCCATTTTATGTTCTCTTTCACTCATTCCATGGCTGCTTTTGGGGTCCGAGGTTGATAGTGATTCACTGCCGGCCCCTTGCTTCTATGCTTTGCTTTTTGCAAGCTCAGTTTGTACTATATGGTTTTTTTCTTAATAGAATTAGTCTTATTTAAATATATATATATATATATATATATATATATATATATATATATATATATATATATATATATATAAAGGAATTAATATATACGGTTAAGTGTAGTTAGGGATTTAATACACTAATTTAGGTGGGTGAAAATGTGAAGCTGGGTTACACTTTTTGCCCTTTTTTGAGAAAAAAATTTCATTTTTTTCGGTTCTTCAACTTTCTGCAAACTATAACAATTTTTCTGTGTAGAATTTCATTTTGCGGTAAAAATAAAAGTTGGTGAGAAATTTTGTTAGCGTTCTATTACTTATTTTTTGAAATTTTTTTATGCAGATTTGATATGTCAACTTAGCGTTTCTTTGAGTGTGTGTTTCTTAACAATCAAAGAATTCATAAGAAGTCATGTTATGTGGCAATGTTGTATTCATTGAAAATTTGTGTTTTTGAAAAACAAAAATGTGTTACAACAATCTAGACAGAGTCTACTTTGGTTTCGTCATATTTACAAAGCCAATGGATGCATATCATAATTACTAGAATTTTTTGAACTGGTCCAATATGAAAAACTGCGTATTTTTGATATGTTTCGCGTGGCAACAAATTTCTTAAGATATAAGTTATAAACTAAAAATCTAAAAGCTACCCATTAGAGCCAACGGAACAATGTAATGCCCCATAATTTTTTCAATTTTTTTTACAATGTATTTTGGGAGATACAAAATTTTGATTTCACTGAATCACGATGACCCTCAAACATTGTTTGCACTCATTTTATTAGAAAAATAATTAAAATTAATAAACGTTTACGAAATTCCATAAAATTTATATTTCCTGAAAGTAGATTCAATTTTGAAAATTCTTGTCTTGGTTCCGACAGTTAATTAACAAGTTTTCATGGAGTTTAATCAGTCCAAAGTTGCAGAACCGTTTTCAGAGCTTGGTTCTGCGTAATTGGTGATGCGTTAGTTCGGCCGAACTATTAGTAAAAGTTCAGCCGAACTATGTTTTCTGCTTACGAGCCGCTAAAACTAACGTCTTAATAGTTCGGCCGAACTTAGTATCAAAAGTTCGGCCGAACTATTGTGCAATTCTCCGTCGGTCGGAAATTTTTGTGGAGCCCCCTACACAACACACATTTCGCGTCAATATAAATTGCCGCGAAATGATTCACAATTTTCGCACATTTCGCAATTCATTTCATTTTACAACTTGGTTTGAATTCAAAAACTTTTCTTCAAAGTTTGGGTTTAAAAAATTTTTTTGGAAGACATTTTCTGGAGGCGGCGTGATTTTTCTTGGAGGTTCAAAGTTTGAGTTTAAAGAACTTTTTTGGAAGACATTTTTTGGAGGGGACGTGATTTTTCTTGGAGGTATGTACGTGTTTTGTGTTGAAATAAATCTTTTGAGCTTTTTTGTTCAAAAATTTTTCTTCACAATTTGGATTTAAAGAATTTTTTTGGAAGACATTTCTTGGAGGCGGTGTGATTTCTTAGAAGTATGTACGTGTTTTGGATTGGATTATGTATTTTTTAGAAAAGATTTTTTTAAATTAAATCTTTTGTGATATTGTTTGTAATTGAGTTATTGTCTAATTTTTTAAAGGAAATTTTTTGAACCTCATACCCTATTATCATGGGAAATCGAAGAAATTGTGTGAGAAAATATGATCGAAAAAGAAAGCCCGAGGAACGTAGAGAAGAGACGAGACAATATCACAAAAGAAAGTTAGAAGCTCTCTCAAATATTGAAGAGGAAAATCAACCTCAAGCAGAAATTGAAGCAGGTATGTAAATGTAAATATTACATGATCTATTGATATATATTTAAAATTTTCCTAATGTAAAATGTGAAACTTAATTTTTATTTGATGAACTAGTTTGAAAAATATTTTGTTTGATGTAAACAGACAGAGATATTCCTCAAAATATTGAAGAAGAAAATCAACCTCAAACAGAAATTGAAGCAGGTATGTAAATGTAAATATTATGATCTATTGATATATTTTTAAAGTTTTCCCAATGTAGAATGTGAAGCTTAATTTTTATTTGATGAACTAGTTTGAAAAATATTTTGTTTAATGTAAAAAGACAGAGATACTCCTCAAAATATTGAAGAAGAAAATCAACCTCAAGCAGAAATTGAATCGGGTATGTAAATGTAAATATTATGATCTATTGATATATTTAAAATTTTCCTAATATTTATTGACATATTTATTAATTTAGTTATTTATTGAATACGTACTATTTTTTCGAATATGTACAGATGAAATCACTATCGATAATGAAATGTTAGAAAATGTCGACACTCACACATATGGAGATAAAAAACCTGACTATGTTATACGATATCGTGTCGAGAAAATTTTGGAAACGTTTTTCAAAACTGAGCAAGTGACAACTCAAGCTCAAATGTTGAAAGGTCTCCTATCATCAAGGAAATTAAAAGAAGCGATGACACTATTGGGTATTCGAAAATCAACCAAAGATAAAAAAATGAAAGAAGAGGTGATAAAAATATGAGTAGTGCTATAGAGTCAATTAAGAGATCTAGAGATAAAGATGTTCCAAATATACGTAGAGGAATACAAATGGCAATGGTTTCACCAAGTACTCAAGAGAATCGTTTGAATCTAACATCTATGGCACGAGCACTGGGAACCTCGCGAAAAACTCTGCACAAACATCGAAAATTTCGACCGCAAATAGACGTAAATGATGAACTCGCTTGTTGGAGAGCTATTTGTAGGCAACCATACAAAGATAGACTTGGAGAAGATGTTAAAAAAATAATATATGAATATTGGAAGAACAATTCGCGTGTTTCACCCACTGCAAGACATGTGATGCGAAGAAGAATAGCACGAAATCAATACTAAGAACATGAAAAACATCTCTTGGAAACCACTCAAATAGAGTTATTCAACAAGTTCAAAGAAGAGAATCGTCAAATTCAAGTTTCACTCAGTGCTTTTGTTCAACAAAACCATGGTATGTAAAACCTATCACCGTACGCGACACTTGTTGTTGTCGTTATCATGTGGAATTTGAGTTATATTATGACACATTCCTTGATTTCGGTAGAACATTATGGAAGGATTCACCTCCTCCTTCCACTATCCGTGAATTCGTATCTCAAATTCTATGTGAAAGAGAAAGCGATGAACTATTTTACAAAAAGAAATGTGTTGGTGGTAAAAAATGCGATGATTGTGGAAATTTGACTAAATTTCAAAACAAATATCTTATTGATATAAAT
Organism: Pinus albicaulis; assembly: GCA_034641835.2. Taxonomy (NCBI): domain Eukaryota; kingdom Viridiplantae; phylum Streptophyta; class Pinopsida; order Pinales; family Pinaceae; genus Pinus; species Pinus albicaulis. The sequence continues at coordinate 877,323,248 of CM076575.1, read as the reverse complement.
GATCAATCATTGTCCAACATGAAAGTGAAATGGAAGAGATATGAATATACCAGTACATCGATTCAAGGTGCAGATAGTGTTAAAAGAATCGAATTATGAGAAGACGAAATTTTTCTAATAGACTTTTTGAGAAAGTTTGAAGCAGAAATTTACAAATACACCATGCATTCCCATAGAGCTCGATGGCAAGATTTGCAATTCAAAAAATCTCGTGAAGTTTTTCCACCAGGAACCATTTTGTCAGTGATTGATTTTGCAGAAAACTACACATTTGCTCCACAAAAAGAAATTCAGAGTGAATACTATCACTCTGACCAAGTCTCCATGCTCGTTCATATTCTATATAGACATGCTGAACAAAATGTCGATCATATAGAAAGCACGAGTGAAAATCGACATATCATTAAATAATATCATTTTTATATCAGTGACGATCGTACACATGATACATGTTTTGTACAACATTGTTTTGGAAGAATTTATGATTCATTGAAAAATCGTGGAATAACATTCAATGAACATTGGATATGGTCAGACGGATGCGCAGGTCAATTCAAATCTGCACGATCATTTTTTTGGTTGTGTCGTCTTCATAAGAAAACCTGCATTAAACATTGCTGGAATTTCTTTGAGACTGGCCATGGAAAAGGAGAACATGACGGTGCAGGAGCATGCATAAAACGAGTACTTCGAAGATATCAAATGAACCACTTTGCATGCCGACTTGTGAACGCTGAAGAAGTTGTTCAATGGTGCAAAAATTCTCTAAGCCATGAGATTAACCCATCAAGAGAAGTGCGAAGGTACATTCAATTTAATTTATATTGGAAATTTAATTTTAAACATTGTACATTTATCATGCAATGATTAGTTTTAATTGTATTTTGATATCATATTTACAAATTCTTTTTCTAATTTTCCATATAAAGATTTTTCTGGCATATTGGAATCGGAGACGTAAATAGATCAATTGGAAATGAAGTTGGAACAATAAAAGGGACTCGAAAATTGCATTCAATTCAAACAAAATTGTCCACAAATGTGTTTTCATTGGATAAAAGAAAATATTCTTGTTTTTGTGATGTTTGCATAGACAACACAAAATCCAATGACGTCTGTGAAAACAAAATGTATGTGAACGATTGGAAACATACAGAGCTAAATACAAAGGGAAAAATGTTTGTTGCAATGTTTGAAGAAATGGAATCAGATGAAACTAAAATATCATCCGATGGTGATCGAGTTTCCGATCTTGTTAGAGAAGGTAACATTTGAATTACTTTTTAATGATTTAAAGATCTACAAATAAATTTAAATATGCATATATTAAATGTTAAATTTATTTTATTGTGCAGGAGATGTTTTTGCTGTAATTGCACCTATTGACAACAATGAAAATGTGAAGTATTATTTGATGCATTGCACTGAAAAAAAAATGAAATTATTACAAGACTATAATGATCACGGATTTCAGTATGACAAAGGGTCTATTATACTGAAAGGTTATTTTTTCAAACAAACTCGTCAAAGTGGATACTTTGTTTACTTCGAAGACTATGAACCTGATTCCATAAGTTGTCAATATAGTCACTTGGTGTGTGCAGCACGCATAAAGTTGATAGAAGTTCAATCAAATAAGAAATCTAAAATTAAGAAATGGAAAATGTCAAAATCCGATCATGAACGGATTATTGAGGATGGAATTCCATTAGAATTTTTTTGAGTGAAGTGTCCAACAATTTTTTATCTTTGGATTAAATATGTTTTAGACCTTTCAGTACTCAACTAAAAATTGACCTGCTTATGTTATTTGTGGTTTGCAGATGTTACAAATTGTTTGGATACAAGCACGTGCTCTAGTATCAACTAAAAGTAGTTTTTCTATACATGTGCATTGATTAAAAATGTTAAATATATATATATTTTAGAATGAAATTAATTGTTCTTGTATATTAATTGTTCTTGCATATGTTCTCCGACCATACGGTACAAATTATTTCACTTTATTTTGTAAAGTCAGATTCGGTCCCCATATGGCCTAGCCTCCAAGGACGAGATAACAAGTGGTTGTCCCCACTTGCCCGAATCTCAGCTTTTAAGTACAATTTTACTGTTTATGTCAAGCATCTTACATGATGTCCTAGCCAAAGATAGATTCTCTTTGTTTCAAGTTTCCAGTAAAAGTTGTCACTGAATGACCTGCTCGAACTCTTGTAGTAAACACCATACCTCATCTCTCTTTCTCTCCAATATTATTAGGTTTAATTATTATAACACAAAAATCGTTCTACATTGTCAATAATTTTTTGCGCTTACACTAAAATCAATGAACATTATTAATCCAATGTCTTTACAAGTAATGTACCATCATACATGCAATTATATCAAATTAGAAATCAACATATACAATGAAATCAATTAGGATTGTCTTGTTACAAGTAACATAATTTCAATTTACCATATGTGCAAATGTAGGTTGAAACCATCCAAAACTTTAAGTTGTAAATTGAAACCATCCAAAACTTTAAGTTTTAAAACCCTTTTGATTATATATTGTGCATCATTAAAACATTTAACATTTAAAGTTCATTAAAGAAGCACCACGTTGCAGGCTAAAGTCAAGAACATGGAAGATAAGATCAAGAGGGACTTTCTTGATCCGAAACCTATTGGTTTGAAGAAAAAAAATGCATGTGTTGGCACACTTGGAAAAGAAGACGACCACACTAAGAGGATTGGTGCACTTCGTTTGGAAGGAGTCAATATATGTCGTATTGGAGCAATTAGACAGAATTCGAAAAGGAAAGAGCTTGAACCAATTCAAGCAGACCCAGGATCAAATTGTTCTATGGAGCTTCATGAGAAGAGATATGTGAAAAGAACTGTTAAGCCAAGGGCTAGTTCGAAAGACATATTGGAAGAGGAAATGTTGAAGAAGATTGCGAAAGTAAGGCGCAAGACAAGGAGGAATGATGATGAAAGTTCCTTGGACTTGAGATTCATGTCTACAAACGTACATGGGAAAAATTTCTCTGCTTTGATAGACACGGGGGCTACCCATAGCTTCCTAAGTCGAAAGGCAGCTTCATCTCTTAGAAAGAGGAAGGCTAGCATCGAGAAAGAGTTGAGTGCTTTCAAGGCAGTCAACTTGAGGACGAAAGCAGTGACTGGTGTCATGAAAGGCACACATGTGAGAGTAGGGTCATGGTTTGGAAAGATAGACTTAAGAGTCATTGACATGGATGATCATTCTATTATGGACCATACCAATGATGGATAGAGACATTCTCTTAATTCTTGTGATCAATCTTAAACTATTTTATGAAAGATAGATAAACCATTTAAATATTTAGCTCAAACTCTTGTAGTAAACACCATACCTCAAGTCTCTCTTGCTCTCCAATATTATTAGGTTTAGTTATTATAACACAAAAATTATTCTACATTGTCAATAATTTTTTGCGCTTACACTGAAATCAATGAACACTATTAATCCAATGACTTTACAAGTAATGTACCATCATACATGCAATTATATCAAATCAGAAATCAACATATACCGTAATGAAATCAATGGGGATTGTCTTGTTACAAGTAACATTTCAATTTACCACATGTGCAAATGTAGGTTCACATTCTATCATTCATGTAGTTTTAAAAACTTCAGATGCCATACCAATTATAATTCAACTATCCAACAAAAACATTTAACATTAAATATCACATGCCATGCCAATTATAATTCAACTATCCAACAAAAATATTTAACATTAAATATCACATGTCAAATGTAATTCAGATGACAACATTACTTCACATTCACTTGCCAAAAGTACTAAAACCATCCAAAGAACACTGAAATCAATGAACACTATTAATCCAATGACTTTACAAGTAATGTACCATCATACATGCAATTATATCAAATCAGAAATCAACATATATTGTAATGAAATCAAGGGGAATTGTCTTGTTACAAGGAACATTTCAATTTACCACATGTGCAAATGTAAGTTCACATTCTATCTTTCATGTAGTTTTAAAAACTTCAGATGGCATGCCAATTATAATTCAACTAGATCCAACAAAAAACATTTAACATTAAATATCACATGCCATGCCAATTATAATTCAACTATCCAACAAAAAAATTTAACATTAAATATCACACATCAAATGTAATTCAGATGACAACATTACTTCACATTCACATGCCAAAAGTACTATTTAACCATCCAAAGAACACTGAAATCAATGAACACTATTAATCCAATGACTTTACAAGTAATGTACCATCATATGTATGCAATTATATCAAATCAGAAATCAACATATCTTGTAATGAAATCAATGGGGATTGTCTTGTTACAAGTCACATTTCAATTTACCACATGTGCAAATGTAGGTTCACATTCCATCATTCATGTAGTTTTAAAAACTTCAGATGCCATGCCAATTATAATTCAACTATCTAACAAAAACATTTAACATTAAATATCACATGCCATGCCAATTATAAATCAGCTATCCAACAAAAACATTTAACATATGTCCAAAAATATGTCCAAAAAACATATTGTAATAAAATATGTCCAAAAATTGTAAATCTCACTCAAGTATCAAACTGTATCAAGTTTAACAAATTTTAAAACCATCTAAATTTTGAAATCATATCAAATCTACTGTATATCTTCTCCATCAAATGGAGGATCTAGCCTCTGGGCTCGGTTAGCTCCCTATCTTGTAAAGGGGAAACCTACATACACAATGCACATGTACTTGAACATTAAAATTTGAATTTTTAAAAATGAATGAGAATATATATATCTAGAACTTCATGTAAAAAACAAAATATAACAAAAAAATCACGCAATACCTCGTAAGGTTGCCTCTCCATTTGATGAACGGGATCTGCCATAGAAACATCTCCAGTGGTAACCTGTACAATATACATGTACAGTTAAATATAAATATATATATATACATAAATAATTTATATAAATTAAAAACTTTCAAATGAAAATGCACGTCTACATATATAAACTTATTTGAACAATAATATTAAAAAAAAGAACTAAAGACAACTTCTTCAAATGTTGTGGATGTTCCTATCTCCGTCGCTAAAGTCCTCGGATTAAAAAAATCTTCTATACGAGCCTAAATTCAAAAAATTTTAAATAACTCAAAATATAGATCTCTCTCTATATATCTCAATTTTTAATGGAACTTTTTGAGGTAACATAAATTTTGAACTTGTGAAAAATTGTCCATACTTGTACATCTACCAATGAAGTAGAAGGTATATCTCCTAAAGAAGAAGAAGGTACCGGCATCCCAAAAACATCAGACGGAATCGGTACCTGTTAAAACATTTTATCGAATTATATATATACATACATGTACATGTGTGGCAACATTTATTTATTTTAGAGTCACTTAAAAAACACTAACATACATGTGCCAACATATCATGATGGCCAGACCCAGCTGCATCGTTTGAGCCAGAGGTCCCGAACGTAATATTAACATTTTCATCATGCATCATGCCTGAGAACTGCAAATGGTGTTTTAACATATAATCATACATTTTTGTTAGATTAATGTACACATACAAATAAATGTATACATGTACATACACATGTATTTATTACAAATTGTACACATGTATATGTAAATATAATTTCAAACCCTAAGGTCACTAACACATACCGTTCCGGTGCCCTCTTCCTCACGAAAATTTAGGTCTTGCAGACCATTGCGACAATTTATTGCATATGTTCGGAGATCTTCAACATTCATGTTGTAAATCTCCTCATCTGTATGATAAACAAAATTGGCACGTACATTTTCACGTGCTCTTTGTCGATTTAAGCCAATATTGACTCCACTCAATCCGCTATGAACATTTTCGATCATAACATCTCTTGCTTCACGACTTATTTGAGAAGTCGCATCCATCTCTGATCGCAGGGTTTCGACTCGAGACGGTTGACTCACCAATGGCGGCTCAGGGCGAGGCAACTCCACATCTCGCTTAGCGCCCTTACGTTGATATAATCGACCTCTCCCCGGGCCAAAAAATTCTGAAGGAAGATCATTGTAGTCGGGTTTCATACCCAAAAAAAATTATGCATAAAACATTTGTGCAAAATAAAGAGGAACCTCATCGTTCCATGGAAGCCTTCCAAAGGCCGCAATATGTCGACTATACAAATATTTTGCTTTGTCTGGGTGCTTGAAATACTGCACCTTCAACATCTTTCTTTTTATCCCTTCCTTATAATTAAACATTGACTTAGCGTCCGCTCTTGAAACGCTTTTTTTTATGTCCTGCCATTTATCGGGACCTATCACTGTTTCTCTTCTCTTTCTCATCACTTCTACAAACGAATCAGTGGTTGGCCCCAAATATTTATACACTTTTACCATTTCACTCAATGAATTTGTAACTATCTCTAGGCTTTGTCTACTCTCAGCAGGTAGAGTCAAATCCTGGAGATCTCTCTGCAATTTTGCATAAAGGCTTTGACACCTTTGTAAGGTGCATTCCGCCATGTTCGTTTCCCATGGTATATCAGTAATCTCAGCCGGATAAGTTGTGCTAGGTTGACAGCCTTCTTCTTCAATGTAGCGCGCTGCCCTGCGTCTTTTTTGACCACTGGCTTGAACATTTTCAGGCTCTGCATCAATATATATAAAATTTCATATATTATAAAAAACACGTGTAAAAAAAAGTTGTAAAAGTTTAATGAAAAAATATTGAAATTGATGGCAACCTTGATGTTGTTGGTTAACATCATCTCCAACATGACCCTGCTGAGAACCAGCCCCAGAATGATGCTGCTGAGAACCAGACCCACAGTGACCTTGTTGAGAACCAGCAGCCGTTGATTGCTGGCCTTCGGGGGAATAAATATCACCCCCTTCCCGCAACTTGCTACCTCGACCGGTTGAACCTTGGCCACGCTCCATTGATGGAGTAGAAAGCCTTCTCCTCTTGCCTCCTAAAAATTAAAATATGAAACTTATTAACAACTAATTTCACTCACAAATTTAATAAAAAAATCAATTCCATACGTACACACATGTATGGAGATTTAAGATTATATTTAAATACCGTGAACATCCTCCAATCCCTGAGCCTCCATATGGGATTCGGCCGATCTTCGTCTTTCATCCTCCATGATATATATCTATTGGTCGACATTCACAAAATAGATTTAAAAAAATCAATACCTCGAAGTAAAATCCAGTTTGGGGTTGTTAAATCCAGTATGTTCTATATTTCTTACATTTCTGCCCTCCTATTTTTCTTTCCAACCAAGGTTTATAAAATAACATGAGAAGCAACATGAGACTTAGAACAATCATTTTCATTATCTATATGGAAGGCAAGAATGATTATATATCCCCTTGAGCTTAAGGGTATGTAGTTTGTCAATTTTTATCATATATTTTTTGGTAAGTGTAAATGTTTTTTTTATCTATAGTACAAGTCATGAGTTCCCCAATTTTACCTTATGTAAAGCATGATTCTAGGATTACTAAAATTTGTACTTGGTTTTTTAAAAATATATCAAATAAAGTTTTTGAGAAGCAAATATGGCTTGTTCCTTAGAATTTGGCACTTTGAATTTCCTTACCCATATTTCTTGTTAATGATTATAACCTTAAAATGGCTAATATTGGTTTGTCATCATCATCTAAAAATGACTTGGCACATGCAAATTTACCATGTCAATCATCATCACTTCACACCATCTCATACATGACCCCTTCTACATATTATATGCATGAATTTTTGAAATGTCATCCTCTCTACCTATCCCATGAATCATTGTGACAACAGGTGAATAAAATACAATTTATAAGCAGAAGATAGTTTCTAGCTTGTCCTCCTCCATCCGCCCCATAGCTAGTGATTTCTCAATTTTCCACTTCCAACTTTCTATTCTCGAAATTCATTAGCAACTAATTTTATCGATAGCCACACCACTATACATATAATTATCATATACACTACTACATTAATGAACTCTACGTTGTTTGTTATTGTAAAGTCCAATAACAAACAATGTCAATTGAGTTTAGTAGTGTATATATAACAATTTCTTTGACTTCCAAGTGTGTTGTGACTATTAGTAGAATTAACTACCAAAATGAATTTCCAAAATAAAATGTTGGAAGAGAAAAAATAGGCAATCACTGGATATGGAGTGCGTGGAGGAGGACAAACTTATACTGATCCCTTCCTTATCAAATTTCCTTTATTCACCTAATGTAACAATCAATCATGGTCTAGATAGAAGAGATGACCTACCATAAATTCAATCATATAATGTGTAGAAGGGTCATATGTAGATGGTGTGAAACGATGATTACAAACATGATAATTTTTCATCTACTAGGTCATTTTGAGATGATGATTACAAACCAGTGCTAGCCCATTAAAGGTTATAATCATTGGTGCCTAATGTGGGGTGGACAATTTAAATAAAGTTCGTATCAAAGTACAATTTAGCTCATTTTAGTAAAGGTTAGTTAGAAGAATTAGCTATTGGTTTCTACCTTCAATTTCCTCTGAAAATGAATGTGTACATGCTTTTGAGAGACATTAGAGACATTAGAGTACCTTCAATTTCCTCTGAAAATGAATGTGTACGTGCTTTTGAGAGACATTAGAGACATTAGAGGAACAAGGTCCAAATTTTTGATGAAAATGTGCTATGAAAGTAAAGGGTTTTAAAGGAAAGCATGTACAAGGCATAATTGAGCCAAATGTTCTTTAAGAAGGGCCTAATTATTTGGGTCTTGGTTATGGAAAACATGGAAAATGCTCCAAAGCCAAGGAGGCTTGTGAGGTTTGTGTTCATGATGAATGGAGCATGTACATAGTTTACCTTAAAGTTGTTGTGTTTTACGGATATTAAAATGAAGAACTTCTATTTAGATCCATTCCAGAGATTGACTGCAGGGGCATTTACTAGATATGTCACCTTTCATAAAAGATGAGATCCAGAGGCTACCTGGCCCTTTACAGACTCCGCCTATAGAACTTGTAGAAGTAAACACTAGAGGCATTAACAATATCAAAGAACGTTTTCATGCTCAGACATGGGAATGTGTCTCTTTCCCTACGCAAAAAAATAGTTCTTGAGGTAGTTAATATTCATAGACAGGTCATCAAGCAAGTCAATGTGATCATCCCTCCTTCCCTCCCTTCTAAAATAATTATGTTTTGCGGGTTAGAAAGCCAAAATATGGAGACAATTATCACCAAATCCAAAGTACGATTATGCATGATGGAGAATATCTAGCGCTTTCCCTTGTTAAATATATTAACAAGGGAAAGCGCTAGAGATTCTCCATCATGCATAATCGTACGTTGATGCTTATAGAGTGAAAAAACTAAAAGAATCAACTTGTAGGGTCATTTTAATGGGGGGTGGAGAATTCAGGTCTTTGCAAATTCAAAGTATGGTGCATGTTGCATGAAGGAAGATGTTGAAAGTAGAGTTATGTTAGACACACTTAAATGCAACAAATATGGAAATTTGTACATGAGCTCTATTATTTGACTTAAGAGTCAGTTGTTTGAAAAGGCATGTTTTGTCAACTTGTGTTTGGTTGATGGTTTTGTACACCAATATGTAAGAGTACATGGACATATTCACATGATGTGAATTTTTTTTTTCTTTGAAGGAGAAAAATGATGTGTTTTCAGCTTGATGGTTTTGTTTGTGACAAGACGTCACAAGATTTTGCGAAGGTCCACTCTTGAACGAGAGCCTCATGATTACAACCTATCCGTGAGAATCAAATGGGAGTGCATCCTTATTTTGAAAACAAGTAGGATTCTAAGCTACCTAGGACTCAAACCATCATTTTTAAATTTGAAATATAATGGTGTTGTTTCAATGCCTAAATCCACAAACCTAACACATGAAATCACTAATCTAATTACACATGAAATAAATAGTTATTTTCTCCAAAATTAAAAATATAACTAAAAACTAAATTCAACATATTTGAAAGAAAAAGAATCGCCATTGAAATGGTTTGCTGACAAATGGTTAGATTTCTTATCCAATTAGGGCCTAGCATGTATTTTGATGTTTCATGAATTTCTTTGCAAATTAAAAGTATGGTGCATGTTGCATGAAGCAAGATGTTGAAAGTACATGAGCTCTATTATTTGACTTAAGAGTCAGTTGTTTGAAGAGGCATGTTTTGTCAACTTGTGTTTCGTTGATGGTTTTGTACACCAATATGTAGGAGTACATGGACATATTCACATGATGTGAATTTTTTTTTTCTTTGAACGAGAAAAATGATGTGTTTTCAGTTTGATGGTTTTGTTTGTGACAAGACGTCACAAGATTTTGCGAAGGTCCACTCTTGAGTGAGAGCCTCATGATTACAACCTATCCGTGAGAATCAAATGGGAGTGCATCCTTATTTTGAAAACAAGTAGGATTATAAGCTACCTAAGACTCAAACCATCATTTTTAAATTTGAAATATAATGGTGTTGTTTCAATGCCTGAATCCACAACCCTAACACATGAAATCACGAATCTAATTACACATGAAATAAATAGTTATTTTCTCCATAATTAAAAATATAACTAAAAACTAAATTCAACATAGTTGAAAGAAAAAGAAGCGCCATTGAAATGGTTTGCTGACAAATGGTTAGATTTCTTATCCAATTAAGGCCTAGCATGTATTTTGATGTTTCATTAATTTCTTTGCAAATTCAAAGTATGGTGCATGTTGCATGAAGCAAGATGTTGAAAGTACATGAGCTCTATTATTTGAATTGAGAGTCAGTTGTTTGAAGAGGCATGTTTTGTCAACTTGTGTTTGGTTGATGGTTTTGTACACAAATATGTAAGAGTACATGGACATATTCACATGATGTGAATTTTTTTTTTCTTTAAAGGAGAAAAATGATGTGTTTTCAGTTTGATGGTTTTGCTTGTGACAAGACGTCACAAGATTTTGCGTAGGTCCACTCTTTAGCGAGAACCTCATGATTACAACCTATCCGTGAGAATCAAATGGGAGTGCATCCTTATTTTGAAAACAAATAGGATTCTAAGCTACCTAGGACTCAAACCATAATTTTTAAATTTCAAATATAATGGTGTTGTTTCAATGCCTCAATCCACAACCCTAACACATGAAATCACTAATCTAATTACACATGAAATAAATAGTTATTTTCTCCAAAATTAAAAATATAACTAAAAACTAAATTCAACATAGTTGAAAGAAAAAGAAGTGCCATTGAAATGGTTTGCTGAAAAATGGTTAGATTTCTTATCCAATTAAGGCCTAGCATGTATTTTGATGTTTCATTAATTTCTTTGCAAATTCAAAGTATCCAGTGCATGTTGCATGAAGCAAGATGTTGAAAGTACATGAGCTCTATTATTTGTCTTCAAAGTCAGTGGTTTGAAGAGGCATGTTTTGTCAACTTGTGTTTGGTTGATGGTTTTGTACACCAATATGTAAGAGTACATGGACATATTCACATGATGTGAATTTTTTTTTTCTTTGAAGGAGAAAAATGATGTGTTTTCAATTTGATGGTTTTGTTTATGACAAGACGTCACAAGATTTTGCGAAGGTCCACTCTTGAGCGAGAGCTTCATGATTACAACCTATCCGTGAGAATCAAATGGGAGTGCATCCTTATTTCGAAGGAGAAATTTCAATAGGCTTTAGGAAATTTAATTTCAAGTCATTTAATTTCACTAGAAATAATTCAGAGGTACATGAAATGAATAATATTTAGGAAGAACAATAGTCCCTCATGGAATATGAAGAAAGTAGCCACTTCATTTTGTATATATGCATGCTTTGAGTTACTCCTCAAAAAATTTCAAAACATGTGTATTTATTACTCTACCCATCCCGATTTTCATAGGATCCATAGCACATACATTTCTATATGCCCTAGTTGTTGTAAGGCCTAATTATTTCATCACTTTAAAAGGAATTACATCAGTTGTTTCTCCTAAATCTAGCATATAGTTGTGTAATAATATTTTATTTATCAGTAGGAATATATGAAAATGTTTATGAATTACATTTTTATTCCCTTGATTCATCTTTTATAACTTTATAGGATAATCCTCAAAAGTAGGGTCATCTACTTCATCAAATTTTAAGAACTTCTTAACCTTATATATTTATTTCATATTTGCATAACTTCCACAAATGGGATAGAAACAAGATATTTTCCAAGTGTTGAAGTAAACCAACATTAATTTCATTATACACTCTTTATATAGGTATGGTTGAATGTTGTACATCTGGTACATAGATCAATTTGTTGTTTTCATTGTTTACTCTTAAAAATTATTTGAAGTGGGAGCGAAGAGTTGGTTTCTTCCTAGGTTGGCTTACATTTCCTTTAATATGTGATCCATCCCTTTCTCTAATTCATATTTTTATCTCTTCTATTAACTATGTTATTCTTTCTATGTATTGTTAGTACAAGGGGGTGAAATAATTTCTTATCATTTTCTAAGTGGTGAGGTCGTTTGAATCTCCAATAGTTGTGTTGGTGTGGTGGGAACCATGCTAGGAGTTGGGTATTCCATTGATATGGTCAAGGTACTTAGTGTATGAGGAGCATCCAAAATTAGGCCGATTGGGATCTTGATGAGGGGGATATGTCACTTGATGCATGCAGTGATGATGGTATTTGATGAGTAAAGGACACATATAGATGAGATGAGTGTCTTTAACATAGAGCACTCAAGGGCATGCCATATACTACTTAACCGAGTTCGTGACATAATAAATGGTGGAAGAGGAATCATCAACATATGAGGTTGGTGTAAGTGGTGGTGCTACTATTGAGGCATGATGTATGGTGACCAACACATCTTGATATCGTCGGAGATTGAGACAATGTTGTGTATAATGTTTGTGTTTCACATAAATATACAAGAGGCCGTTGGTTCTTAAACCCTTATTACGTGATGAGGTGGCAACATCACATGATGGAGTGGGGAGAAATGGGGGTGCTTAAGGGGTATGAAGGATACCCTTCAACTCATGAAGCATGGGGCATGAATTGGTGGGATGACCTAATGTGTCTCAAAGGGCACACAGGGGACTAACCTTAGGGGTATTTTTGGTTGAAGGTTCGTGAATTCGTGAATTCTTATTTTAAGATGGTAGAACTTAAGTCTCAATTGTAATTGGATTATTTCTAAAGTGTAATTCCAAGCTCATTAAACATACTAGGTGACCAAATTTTTAAAGTAACTTGAGATTCACAACAAGAGATACACAACATGCACCACAATACACAATGTGCCCTTGTAGATAAGGATTTAGACAAATATACTTCAACAAGGATGGAATCAACCTTGAAAAAGAATGATATAATGGAAGCAATATATCAATACTAGTGTCCTTTTTCATTCCTTAATAGCTATGATGACCAGAAACTTGAAATGCTAGAGATTTTCGCACTTGAGTATGGAATGGACCAAAAAATTATTGACAGCAATTGTTTGGTGACCTTCAACTTTATGGAAAATGTAGGACTACAGGGAAGTTCTCTTTGCACATGAAAGATGTAATTTCATTCCAATTACCGATAAATAATATGTTTTATTTCTGAAATTAAAAAAAATAAAAATAATATATATATATATATATATATATATATATATATATATGTGTGTGTGTGTGTGTGTGTGTGTGTCCAATGAATGACCATAAGGTTGGTCAATAGGTTCAAAAGTATAGACAATGTGACTGCATATTTATATTTCAAATTAAAATCAAAATTTTATAAAGTGCCTAAATCTTCTTCAAATGAATGGAAACCTTTTTTTTCAGTAAGAACAGATAATGTAACAGAGAACGGTGTATAGCCTCCCAAACATGTAAAGATCAATTATATGTTTTATTTCAAAATTAATATATATATATATATATATATATATATATATATATATATATATATATATATATATATATATATATATATATATATATATATATATATATATATATATAGATGTCCAATGAATGACCACAAGGTTGGTCAATAGGATTCAAAAGTATAGACAATGTGACTGCATATTTATATTTCAAATTAAAATCAAAATTTTATAAAGTGCCTAAATCTTCTTCAAATGAATGGAAACCTTTTTTTTCAGTAAGAACAGATAATGTATTACACAGCACAGGAACATAACAGATAATGTATTACACAACACAGATAGCCTTCCAGCATAAACATCAATTATATGTTTTATTTCTGAAATTAAAATATATATATATATATATATATGTCCAATGAATGACCACAAGGTTGGTCAATAGGATTCAAAAGTATAGACAATGTGACTGCATATTTATATTTCAAATTAAAATCAAAATTTTATAAAGTGCCTAAATCTTCTTCAAATGAATGGAAACCTTTTTTTTCAGTAAGAACAGATAATGTATTACACAGCATAGGAACAGAACATAATGTATTACACAACACAGATAGTCTTCCAGCATAAACATCAATTACTGTATCATGACTGTAGATGTAATGAAACCTATAATGAGAAGAAACCTTGCCACTTCAAGAGTTCTGATAACCTAAACTTGAGACCTATATGCTATATAATAGAGATTAAAGGTAGCATATGTAACAGACCTCAGAAAGAGATTAGGACAATCAATGTGGTTATTTTTCAATTCCTATTCAGTAGATAATAGTCATCAATTAGGCTGCACTGTGTGTGTTCTAGGTCTGTGCCCTAGAGGGCCGAGAGTTGCAGACTTCAGTTAGAATATATGCCGCAAATTTGAAGAGCTTCTAACCAGTCCTAGCTCCTCTTCAAGGAAGGTCGAATGGTCTAGTATTAAAAAATTTCTACTGTGCACATGTAATGACTTTGTTTCAGGTATGTTTTAAAAAAGGTTGCATTTCAGAGGTGTCCAAGGTAGATATTCTGTCAAAATTTGAGTTCTGTAGAGGAAATAGAGGATGGAATATTAAATGAGACTCAATTGAATGAGATCATACAAATATGTGGCAAAATTCCACTCATGCTAACATTAGTTGCACCATTCATAGGTCGGGCTGATGATAGACATGAAGCTTATTCTACACTGATGCGACAGAAAGATAAATGGGCGAGTGAAGACTTTAAGGAGATGCACTACGCTTTTGCCTACGATGCTCTTCCCCATGATTGCAGAGATCCATTTTTAGATATATGTTCATATTTCAAAGGATGGGATTGGCACACTGTGGAAGACATTGTGGGAAAAGCTGAACTGAAGATGTTAGAAATCAGAGCTCTTGTTACTAGAACCACAAATGGTGTTGCCAGTGTACACGATATCATCTTGACACTCGCTCGCCAAAAGTCAGAGGAAGAGTCACAAGGAAAGCAAGTGAGATTGAGCTTCACCAGTGCAAGGGAACTGATGGCGTACCTCGAAGACAAAAAGGAGGTAACAAATCTATGAACTCAGAAAAAAAAAATTGTTTATAGACTGTCTGTTTTGATTTAATTATACTTTATTTTAATGGCATGCAGGGTGAAGCTGAAGGGATTAAGGGAACACATAAAAAAATGCATTAACAGATACAAAAATTAATTAACAGAATTTCCACATCCAGAATACAAAAATGCATCAACAAATTTTCCAGGTCAAACATGACATTTTCCAAATTTTCCACCTCAAACACGAGATTTTCCAAATTTTCCACAGATTTTTACGATTTTCCACGTCAAAAATGTGTAAACAGACTTACCCGATGACCGAAGAGCGCGACCGTGGCAAACACGAGGAGCTGCGGTGACGAGGTGAAACAGAACTCCAGAACGGCGACGAGGTGCGACAGAACTCCAACACGGCGACGAGGTGCAACAGAACTCCAGCACGGCGACGAGGTGCGACAAAACTCCAGCACGGTGACGAGGTGTGACAAAACTCCAGCATGGTGACGAGATGCGATAGCGAAAGACAAAACGCAGGAAGAATAAAATCAGTATCTTCGCGGGCTATTTATTTATAGAAAATAGTTCAGCCGAACTATTTTAAATGTAAAAGTTCGGCCAAACTTCAGTTGCCAGTTTTCCAAACTCCGGCAAAAATTTTGTTTGCCCGAGCCGTCAGTAAGCCATCAGTCTAAACGGAATCACGAGTTCGGCCGAACTGTAAAAACAAGTTCGGCCGAACTATTTCATAGTTCGGCCGAACTATTGCCGAAAAAAAATTTCAACCCGCAATTCTCACAAAAGTGTAACCCAGGTTCACGTATCCACCCAGGTGTTAATATGAAAAGGGTAATTTAATGGTCATAAAATACATATTAATCTCTATGTAAAGTATAAAAATAATGTGTAGCTCATCTTTTAATATTATTTCACTTATGCTTAGGATCATGCATTTTGAAGGTTTTATGAATGTTTTTTGAAGGGAATGAAGTTAATTGTTTTAGGGTTACAATTTTACTAAGTAAAAATGTGTTTTATATAGGATAAAGGGATTATGAAGTATGAATGAAAGGTAAATTTTGATGAATGAGGGTTTAAGGTAGGAATTCAATATTTTAAAGTGACCATTCATCGAGCCTTGGGTCTGGTCCCAACAAAAGTCAGAGAAATTCTTTGAGCCTTTTTGACTGGTAGTTTAGAAAAATAAATACTTGTAGGGGAAGGGAAATTATTAATTTTTCCCAATGATGCTTTATTACATGATTTCTCAATGGATTTATACCTACCCAACTTTATTTATAACATCTTTTTCTTCATTTTGAAGGTGCATTTAGACTTGCAACGTTAAAACATTTTTCTTTCAAAGCATAAAACTATCTAAATCTACCTTATTTCATCTGAGGGCTCAGATTAAACTGCTGAGCTCCCCATTATTCTCTACCTATCTACTGATTTGTTAAGTTTAAACATTTGAGAAATCTTTATTCTCTATCAAAATCATGAAATTAAAAGCATAAAAAGTTAATATTTAATTGTTTAACTGATCATGGATTATGGCATTTATTGACACTCTACACATAATCATTATTCTTGTAGTAAAAGTAAAAGTAGTGGCATTTGGACTTGCTCACTTTCAGGTCTTATTTCTTTTTTATTTTGGGGTCTATATTTTTCTAAGTCCTTTGATTTTTATTTTAGGACTTTTTACCCTCTTTCTGGATTTTTTATTATTTTTCATTTTGGAAAAATATGGGAAAATAACTTGCAGAAAGCAAGGTATGTAAATATTTACAATACTATTAAAGTCAATTCAAAATTTATGAACCCTATTATTATAGGACCCTAACACCCCCTTCCAAGAATGTATTTCCTCCACATCTTCAATGCATGGTTGATCGCTTCCAACTCAATATCACGTGTCATATAATTCTTCTCATGCATGTTCGGTTTTCATGACTCATATCACACTAGTTGTAATTCTTGCATAAGAACTATACCAAACCCTCTCTTGCAAGAATTTGTACATACCACTAACTCTTTGTCAGGATATTGAATCTTTAGATTTGTATCATTTGTCAACAACTGCTTCAGCTACTCGAAATTGGCTACAATTTCCTCTGTCCATTCAAACTTCTTACATTTCCTTTACAATGATGTAATAGGATAAGCAATCTATGATAATTTCTTGGTGAACCTCATGTAATATCCTGCTAACCCCATGAATTATATTACCTTGTCCACATTCCTAGGAGCTTCCCACTCCATGATATCCATTATCTTCTTTGGATCCATTGCTATTCCTTCCTTCGAAACCGCATGTCCCAAGTAATGTGCCTTTATCTAAAAGAAATTGTACTTATTGGGCTTAACATAATATTGGTGCTCTCTCAACAATCTAAATATCATTCCTAAGTGTTCGACATTCTCTTCTTCACTTTTAGAATATACCAATATATCACCAATGAATATGATAAAAAACTTATCCAGATAAGGACACAACACACTATTCATCAAGAACATAATATTATTTTGAGCATTAGTTAAATCGAAAGGAAATAAAACAAACTCATAATGCCCATACTTGGTCCTCAAAGTTTTCATGTATACGTCCTCTTCCTTAATGCATACTTGATGATATATGGATCTGAGATAAATCTTCGAAAACATTGTTCCTTCCTTCACCTAATCAAACAATTCATCTTCGACAATGAATACTTGTTCTTGATTTTTATCTCGTTCAACTACATGTAATAAATGCTCAACCTGACAGTACCATCATTCTTCTTCATAAATAATACGGGTGCACCCCACAACGAAACACTTGGCCTAATGTATCACTTATTAAGAATTTCCTTTAGTTTCAACTTAAATTCCACTAGCTGTGGAATTTTCATTAGGTATTGTTGCTTTGATGTTGGTGCTACCCCTAGTATCAACGAAATATAAAATTCTAGTTCCATGTGAGGTGGAAACTCTAAAACATTTATCGAAAACACATCCTAAAACTGTTATAGAACCAGATCCTTGATCAAGACATTTGCATCATTAGCTTCCTTACCTTTGTCACTAGAAATATGCACTACAAATTACACATGCCCTTTCCTCCAATTGTGCTTTTCTTGCATATTTTTCACCATTCTAACTAATTTTTCATTATGCTTACCCTGCAGTATTCTCTACGATCCATTGTCATCCAAGCACTTATTAGCCTTTTCATAAAAGTCCACCTTATTCCTATGAACATACAACCAATCCATACCCAACAAAATAATATATGATCCCAACAACAGTACATTCAAAGGTATTTATGTCAGTGTGCCATTCAACTCAAATGCATAAGATCTTACGCAATGATGAACTCTCTTCCTTGTACCTATATCCAAACGTACTAGCCAAGAATCTTCATGCACTTATTTATTCAAAACACACTTATCCACTAGGTCAGGATTAACATAACTATAACTAGATCTAGGGTCAATCAAAATAGAAAAAACTTGATCACAAAGCTTACCATCCATTTCTATGATAGATTCATGGCGATCATCCTACATGTTATACAATGTTGGATAAATACGAGGAATACTCTGTCCAACATCCCCCACTGTATGTGCCTCCTGAGAATTGTAGATTTGCGACCTACCACCCTAATGTTGTCGACAATATATTCTATAATAATGCTTGCCACATGTCCAAGGCTATAAAGGATTCCAACCTGCACTCTTGTTCTTCTCCTCAGACTGATGTCCCTTTCCCTTGTCAAATGCACTAATATTCTTAGGTGGTGCTGCATTTTCTTTGTTACCTCCGTCTTGAGTTCTTGTTCACTTCTTGTCCTGTATTCCTTTATTTTTTGCATTACCTTTCTAGTCTAGTTTAGTCTCATATATATGCTTTGATTTCTCATAACAATGCTTTAGTATTTGAATGGCCTCCTCCAATGATATAGGCTCATAAAAACTAATTATGTCCTTAAATTCTATCGGAAAACCATTGAAGAATCTCTGAATCTTTTCTTTCTCCTCCTTGAGGTAAGGAACATACCTCAAGAATTCCAAAAGTCTACTAGTGTACTCCTCATCGGTCATATATCCCATCTTCAACTCATAAAATTACTTTTCTCTGTCATCATAGTGTCTCTCTGATAGGTACTTCTTCCTAAATAATATCTCGAATTCAATTGAAGTTGACTCTCTTCCCGGAATCCTCTGATATTCCTTACATATTCCCAAAAAATATCTACGTTTCCTTTAAGACTTAATGTAGTTATTATGGGCTTCATGCTTTCTGAGTAATCATGCAATCTAAAGAACTTGTTCATCCTAAGAAAACATGCTTCTGCATCTTGTGATTCCTTCATTCCTCAATCAATTGTAGGTGGATTTACTTCCTTGAACTCATTTAGAAAATATCCCATATCACTCCTATAATGATGATAATTGTGTGACAATGATACATGTCAAAACCAGAACTATAGTAAATCCCATGTCCATTGTGTTTTCTATCAGGTGTATCCAAGAATATACCACATATGATTATGTCATCTCTATCTAACATGTTACCAACATGAGATCTACTACCATATACCCCATTATTCCTATCCTCCCAACCATGGCTAATCTAAAGTGGTCCCTGTTTCTACAAGTATGACAAGCTATGAAGGATAACTACATTGACTTACACTTGTTTCTCATGTGCCCTATCATGTCTCTATTGTTATTGAACGATTCAGTCATTGTCTTATTTGCAACTCCTTTTTTTGTCTTCAAGCTTCTCAAAGTCTCTGTTATGTGAGGGGAGTACTCATCACCATGCTTCTCATCTGATCTATAAGGAGCATCTCATGAACTATAGTCTACCATTCCAATAGTCATGTTTTCTCTTATCTTCTTGAAAGTTATATCATGCTAGCTAAATCAAATGATAGAAAAACCAATGTACCTCTGTTAAGTTCAGGGGAGGATATCTCATCTACAAGATCAACCGTATTAGTGCCATACATATATAAATATAGTCATATAAACATATAATAATCATTTAAACCATTATCCAATCATAAATGCATGAACATACCAACCACATACCATGACCTCATGCACGGAAATTGTCACCATGTCAATGTATGCATAACAACATATACAAAGTGACATACATGACCAATGCATAACTTACATACACTCATGACAATGATATCCAAAAACAACACCATCAACTTTCACATGGTCACACCATTGCAATCATGACCACTCCATGCATATGTAACAAGCACATAGACCACAATCATAAGGAGCACATATGTAATTGACATGTATCCATGACCAACACACATCCACCATCCAGTCCAAGAGTTGAACCATGCTCTGATACCACTCTATAACCAACTCCTCCCACATTTATCCGCGCTACCTTGTCCACTGGAGTAAACATGTGACGAGAGGCTACTATGATGTCATTCAACCTACTAGGTCACCTTGAGGAAGTGGAACTGACATAACACAACCAATCTAAATTGACATACATCCTAAAATGTCTTCAAGAGCCGACCAACCCTTTGAGGTGATTAACCCCTGAGAAAAATCATCATTTGACTAATCTGGACCCTCATCCACTCCCATGACAAGCCTTGCAAGTGACTAAGTCCTTCTAGTCATTCCCACAGTAAGGCATGTAAGAAAATGTGTACTTTTTCCACTAGTTTTGTGCCAACGACCCTGGATTCTGTGCCACTTTCTAATATTTGGGACTCAGGACATAGCCTAGAACATCATGAGAGCTTCAGGAATGATAAATAACATTGAAAAAAGGTACTAACACAAATATTTATACAAGTAATTGATCTTACCCCTACTAGCCATGACAGGAATTTTGTCAAACATGTCACAAATGGGAAATCTATAGGTCACAAAATCATATTTGAGCATAGAGGTCTCATATTTATCTGATATTCACAAAGAAAATTTAATGCCTTATCACAATAGCTAAATTATCATCTATTAGGTCATATATTCATTATTCATTCAGTGACTAATAAAAATATGATATGAGCCATACATTAAGTCTCTCATACAACATACTCATAATCAACATATAGTCAACATAAATACCAAGGATATGACAACCATAAAATTCAGATATAAGCCTATACATTTAGACATGAAACAATGAGCAGAAGAATATCTTATTAATGAATGAAAGTTTAAACTAGGTTTGGGAGTTCCACGAACCTCCTTATCATAAATTTGGTGAACACAATATTTCTTTCAGCGAGTAACCCCTATGCCATGTATTCCATGTTTGAATGTGGGATCTCATGAAACAAATCAAACAAAACAAAAATAAGGCTTCTAGAGGAAAAACCACATCAGCCCTTGACCAGTGATTCCACCTCATGGTCGGACATCATTAACCATTAGCAGATTGGTCTCTACCCAAGTTTTCCAGGGTTTCAGAGCGTTTTTCCCAACCAGGGATTCTAGGACTAGTAACTTAACCCACAATTGATGTGGGGCTTCCTGAGCATTTTTCCAGCTAGGGCTTCTAAGACTAGTTACTAAACCCAGCAAGGGATTCTAGAGAATTTTTATAACCAAGGCTTCAAGCACTAGTAACTCAACCCTAAATGTTATAGGGTTTCGAGATAATTTCTCCAACCAAGGCTTCCAAGAACTAGTAACTCAACCCACAACCAAAGGAACATGAGAGCCAACTAGAAAAAAAAAGGGAAGAAACACACAACACCATGACTATCCAGGAAATGGAAAGGAAAGGAAAGCCACTATCAATCTAGGAAATCCTCCATTGCAATGATAGATCATTACCAAGAAACCACAAGCATGTGCCATGCATGCCAAAACTAGCAAGAAAATCATACATGCAACTTGGTACTTGCAAGAAAAACACGTTGTAGTTGCTGATCTTGATGTCCCCTTGCACTTTCCTACTCTTCATTTTCCTTTTTTTCTCCAAATCCCAAGTAAGCCACACTCGTGAGAAATACCATAACATATGGGTTTATATTGGGGGATATATATTGAGTAAAAAATGAGATAATATATTGGGGGATATAAAGGGGATAAAGGGTTTTTACATTGGCTAGTATATGAAATGGAACTCAAATTTGATGAAAAAATATAAAGGAGTATAAAATATGTTAATGGAAAAATGGATACCTACAATATCTAGTGAAAGTAGGGGTTTTTTAAATTGATAAGGTGTATTTGGTTTGTATTGGTAGGAGTTAAATAATGTGAATTTTAGAGGTATTTTCCAATATGTATTAAATTAAGGGTATCTTTTAATATGCCACGCACGCATATGATATGTCAGAGGTTCATTGAGTGAAGCCCCCATGGAGAGAGAGAGAGAATAGAATGAGAGCTCCTAAAATTAACTGACAAAAGGTACCAACTGATCCTCATAAGCATTTTTATTAATGAAGCCTCTATTTTCTTCAATTTTGCATTATTTTCCATCATTTTCCTCCTCACATGCAATGTGTGACCCTTCAACTCCCTTTTCTCGTATTTTTCATTATTTTAATAAATAAAATGCCCAAAACTATCACTTTTCCTTTCCAAAGCCTTTGACATTGCCTTTGCCAATTCCCTTGGACATATCAAACCAAATGAATGCCCAAAATAGGAAATTTTTTCCCAACATTAATTTTGGAATATGTGTCCCATGACCATGGTTATTATTTTTCCTTTACTAACTTTATTACATGGATTTTTGACCAGGGTTGTTACAAGATTTGAGGTTTTGGGGTGAGGTTCCTACTGAGAGCCTATATGGATATGTGGGCATGAATGTTGATGGTTATGGAACTTAGTCAACCAACCATGTTATTGTTGTATTTGAGGTTTGTTGGACAATTGGAGAAATAACCATGCCACATCATCACGGGCATGTTGGATGGGTAGGTGGGGTAAATGCCACCCTGTCAACCATGGGCTAGGCAAACACAACTATGAAGAAGCAACTAACCCCATCCTCTTCAACCACTGGATAGTGTTTTTTAAGCCCCTTCCCTAACATCTCTAGACATTCAGCTTGGCTAAGTTACTCATCTTATAAAGCAGCTCAATGAGGATCACAATATAATCATCAACTTCATGAACAACCTGTAGTGAAACTAGTGGAATATATAGGATTGGATGGCCAACATCCTAAAAGGTCAATTGAGATTACAAGAGAAGTTGTAACATCTGAAATGTAGACTCACCCACATGGAAAAGCATGTAAACTGTGATTTCAAAAACCCTCTATTTCTTGGTTTTGGTATTGAACTCTTTTGATGCTTAATGTTAATTGAATGTATTTTGATTTTGAACATCTTTTAGTATTTTTGGTGTATTAATTTTTGGTTACTCATAAAGTTCATACAACTAGCCATAAATTTTGGGTTTTATATATTGGTCGAGAATAAGACGAACAAATTTTTAAGAAAATGTAATAAATATAAATATTTTTCTAATTAATAAAACCAACTTGATTTATAACCCAAAAAAAAATGTAATTCCATTCAATTATATATAATTTAAATAATTAATAAATATTAATAAACATTAATTTATAATAAATATCAAAATATCTAAAATATAATATATTTTGCATTATTTCTTAAAAATATTTTGTTGTTGCAAAGTAATAAATAAACTATTCGATTCAAGTTTCAAAACCCAATAAATCAAATAATCAAAAGTTATAGTATACATTATTAAAATGATAAAAATCATAGCAACTAATTAAATTAAATTATATTTTTATTACTGTCTTTTTTAAAATAATTAATATACCAATTAAATAGGTAAAGACTAAAAAAAACATACGTATAAAATAAACCCATAATAATAAACTTTATCGTTTTTTAAATTGAAAAATATACCAATTAAATATATAGACATTAAAAAATCATACTTATAAAGCTTAATAATAGACTTTATCCCTTTTTTCATTAAATTGAAAAAGGAAACGTGCGCAAACAAATAAAAACCATTATGCTTTCCCTGAAAGTTTAACAAATATATATTCCAAGTCCTATGAAGTTAAGCTACGACAGACTTGAATTACATAGGGAGTACATATCATCGGATCCGAAGAAGGGACGCGTGTTTTTACCAAGTAGTGTCCTCTAGAAGGGAGACACGTTATGTTTGCTTGCAGACCATTCTTTAAGTATCACGATCCTTTACTGAATTAATTCTTCCTGTGGAAAACTATACGTCAATGGCACGAGCTTATCGTTGGCTCAACTCTGCTAATTCATGAAAAATTCGTTTCTATAGGTCCAAATTCAACTTGAACCTTTTCTCGCCCTTCATCCGCATAAATTACTGATAAAATGCGTTGCTTATTCTTTACTTCAGCTACTCAGGATTTCAAGTTCCCTGGATACACGAGTAAAACTTTCCAAACTCCCAACGAATATAGCCATTTGTCGTGACTCTGTCCATGATGGCCTTCCCTAAATAAAAGGTGTCGGGGCTTTCTGGTACGTTTATTTTCCCCTGACTTCATTGAAAGTTTTATGAGAACACGGCGGGATTTCACGTTGAAAACAATGCACCAACCAGTGGTTACGGTTCCGAGTCCTTATAAAATACGTCTATTCTTGCAAATTCTGACAGAAGTAATTGAATTGATTTCAACAGGTGTAAGCTTCAATACCTGGCGCATCTACTTCGACAACACAAAGAAAGAGGATGTCTAGACTAATTTCTTTGGCTTATATGGTAGCCTTTACCACTTCATGTGTAATGCTATGCTCTGTAGCTGAAGGTGCTGCTGCTGCAGGGCAGCACCCTGTGAGAAAGCCGGTCAACTTCACAGAAGAGGAGACGGATTGGCAGCCAGCCACGGGCACATGGTACGGAGAGGCAAATGGAGATGGAAGTGAGGGTAAGGACGACATAAAACCTTTTTAATATAATATAATATATATGAACACACACAGCTTTGGAAATTAAGGATATCATATAGATGTTTGAATGGGGAAATAGTATTGAAGGCTTGCTTTGTAATTACAGGAGGTGCATGCGGATATAGCAATCTGGTGAAACATATACCTTTCCAATCAAATGTAGCAGCAGGGAGTTCAGACATATTCAAAGACGGAAAGGGCTGCGGAGCTTGCTATCAGGTATATATGCTTTTTAATTCATATTATTAATAGAATGTGTTAATTGGATGTCCGGAGGATGATTTTTATTCCCTAAGGCCAAAAAAAAGTTCGTGATTATATTAATAAAATTGCTCATAAGTTGTGTATTATGTTCCTGTAATCAGGTGAAGTGCACAGGTAATAGTTTGTGTTCAGAAACAGGAGTGACTGTGGTGATAACTGACAGAAGCCCTGGCGAAACACACTTTGATCTCAGTGGTAGTGCCTTTGGGGCCATGGCATCTAATTTTAGTACAGCTGGGGATCTGCGTAACGCTGGAACTGTCTCTCTTTTGTTCAGACGGTAACGTGTTTATGTACTCAACTCAGAGCAGTGAAACACGATTGACCCACTTACACAGCTCTTCTATACTTTATTTAAGATATTGTCTGATGGATGACTATTTGTCATGTGAGGATCACAACACAGGGTGCCTTGCGAATATCCGGGGAGGAATATTGATTTCGAGGTTAACGAGGCGTCCACTGACTATTGGTTTGAAGTTCTTATTATATACGAAGATGGAGATGGTGATCTTGGAGAAGTTTTTCTAAATCAGGTAAAGGAAGCGGAGGTTTGTAGATCCTGATCTCCTTGGAAAAAATTGTAATAACAGCTATCCTTTTTAAATAACAAAATTATTCTTTTCATATTTCTCTGAATACTTTAAAAATGGTATACTTTAAGGCCTTTTAAAAAAAATTCTAACTATAAAATTGATAAAGAAAGTACTTCATTAAATTTCCTTTCTATATTTTATTCATGAGGCTTGGGTTCCTAGTAGGATAATATCTGGAATGTTTCCTTTCTATATTTCATTCATGTTGCTTGGCTTCTATCGTCATGTGTACAATGTAAAACAAATATAATTAAAAAATAGTCTAAAACCTTCAACACCTTCCAAAACAAATTTTTAAATCACATCTTTATTGACATTATATCAAATTTATTGCTCTTTTACCCACCAAATAAATAGTTTCCACTTACATTGATTTAATATTATCCATTGTTTCAATACTATCGTTTCAATATTATCACCTGAAATATAGACATCACCGTTGATATATGTTTCATGTTATGTGCAGGCAAACTCGAATTCATGGCTACCGATGCAACAAACGTGGGGTGCAAATTGGGGTTTGAGACCCGGGTTTGCTCTGCAGCCTCCATTCTCTCTTCGTTTGTCAACACTTTCCACTGGAAAAACTGTCACTGCAACTAACGTCGTTCCCGAGAATTGGCAAGCGGGTGCTACCTATAGATCTGTCGTCAACTTTGACTAACCATATCATCTGATAACGTATAAGCTGATTCCATTCAATTCACCTTTATAACCGATATATGAAATAACTCTAAAATAATTGCTGTTAGTAATAATATTGCAAAATTGGAGGAAGAAATATGTTTTGGATCCTTCAATGAAATGATTGGGAGCAGCAAATCTGTTTCTGTCACTGTGCTTTGCACTCTATAAGTTGACGATGTTTGTGTCATTATGTAGACGATGTCCAATAAAGTGAAATGAAATTTCTGTTGAAGTAAAACGTGGAGCCATTTTTGCAAGTTTCAATGCGTTTGATGGTAATGGTGTGCCATTTGCAACTGAAATTGATTATGTGACTTATTGAAAATTACATAACGGTTAGCTAATACTATTTTCTTTTTTCAATTTTATGTCAACTTATACTATTTTGTTTTTTCAATTTTATGTCAACTTTCGAAAAAAATTAGTGCATCAAGACTTAGTTGGCTCACTCAAGCTGCTTTCTGGAACTATAGTTTCCCATAGAGTTTAAGGTTATAAAGAAATTCAATAAAATATAAACATTTAAATGTTGAAAATTCTCAATACAATCAGAAAGAGGAAACACAAGGAATACAAACAATATGTGGAAATTAGACAGTCACGTATACACAGACATTGATATATACACATGAGCGGAACAAAACTTCAGTTTTCTATTCCATCATCTACTCTAAATGAAATTACATTGCTTATATAAAAAATGGTCGAAGCCTGTAAATAGACGTTCAACAAACATTTTTCTTTGGCCTGTTAAAAGACCCATTTTTGCATTTAATCAACACGCAAGCTGTATTCTGCTTATACACAAAAACACACGAAAACGCGTTCGAACATGCAAACTGACGGACCTCTAACTTTATGTGATTCGTCTTGAATTCTCATCGCATTCGGCCTTATTTCATATTGATGATCGGCGAGCTTAACTTTTATCTGGCGTGAACACGAGTAAACATAAAAGGTTGCGGGCGCAATGTGCAATGGCGCAATCACGTTGCAAAACAAATAACATATTTTGCGGCATTTTATGGAAAAACATAAATGGTTGCGAATGAGATGTGCGATAGCACGATCACATCGCATGTCAAATAACTTAACTTGTAGCTGCTGAAAGGTAAGTTGTAAACAATGCGAAATGCACTTTTCAGGCAGCTAAAGTTGGTAAGTGGAAAATGCAGAATACAAAGAAATGAACACAAAACAAAAGGTTTAGTCCATGCGGTAAGGTATAAGGTAGTTCTTGCCAGATATCGCATCCATGGTAGAACAACATATGGCGAATGGCTTAAATGGTAAAACGAAAGACTTGCGATTTCTACGCTGTTGGAAAAAGGTAAGTCAATGTGGTAGATGGAATATAAATGCAGATTTTGAGGCTCGGTACTCTATTTTGATCTTTGCGTGGATTCGTGAAACCCCTCTAGTTCTCGGATCTGCTGCTACCCTTCTCTGCGGTCAAAATTGATGGAATTGTGGGCTGCTGCCACTTATCATTCATGATGGTGGTTGGGAGTAAAATTCCAACGCTCTCCCTTAATCACAATTGTCGCCATTGGTCATTTCGAGATATTTTCTAAGATACTCAAAACTCTTCTGTGCTAATGGTTTTGTGAGGCCATCAGTGAATTGTTCCTCTGTCTTGCAGTGCTGCAAAACAATTTCACCAGTGTCAACCAATTCTCTTATAAAATGATATTTTGGATCAATATGCTTTGTTCTCTTATGGAAAATAGAATTCTTTGACAATGAAATTGCTGAGCTATTATCACAATAAATTATGATTCCCTTGTCTTGCTCATGACAGAAATCTCTCAGCATCCTTCTCATCCAAATTTTTTGGCATGCTACTACTGTTGCTGCGACATATTCTTCTTTTGATGTTGATAAAACAACTATTGGTTGCTTCTTGCAAGCCCATGAAATGGCTCCCTATCGCAAATGAAACACATAACCAGATGTGTTATTTCTGTCATCTAGACTTCGAGCCCAATCACTGTTAGTGTATCCAATCAACTTAAAATTATCAACTGAGGAGTATAGAACACCATACTCCTTCGTTCCATTCACATACCTTAGAATTCTCTTGGCTACTTGCCAATGTGTCTCCTTTGGTGTCTCCATGAATCTGGAAATTAAGCTTAGAACTTACATAATATCAAGCCTAGTTGCAGTCAAATACATGAGGCTTCCAACTATGCTCTTGTACAACGTTGGATCGACATTCTTGTTGTAATCTTATTTGCTTAACTTTAACACGATGGCAATTGGAGTTATTGTTGCTTTGCTATGTTGCATTTTAAATATTTTCAAAACTTTGGCAACATATTTTTCTTGGGTAATAAAAATTCCCTTTTCATTTTTCATTACTTTTATGCCCATGAAGTATCTCGATAAACCCAAGTCAGTCATTTCAAATTCACTCATCATGACTGCTTTAAAATCAACACTGAGAGAAACTTCATTGCATGTGAAAATTAAATCATCTAAATATAAAACAATGATAAGTATCTTACCACCATTTTCTTTGATGTAGAGTGTGGGTTCACCATCACATTTTTCAAACCATATTTGTCAGGTAAGCATCAATTCTATTGTACCATGCTCTTGGTGCTTGCTTCAGCCCATAAAAAGATTTCTTTAACTTGCACAATTTGTGCTTTTGGCATTTATCTCATAACTTAGAGGTTGTTCAACATATACCTCCTCTTTCAACACTCCATTCATAAATGCTGACTTCACATCCATTTGGTAGACTTTCCAGTTTTGTTGTGCTGCTATGGACAACACTGTCCACACTGTCTCCATCCTTGCAACAAGTGCAAAGGTTTATTCATAGTCTCTTCCTTGTTGTTGCTTGTAGCCTTTCAAAACATGTCTTGCTTTGTGTCTTTCAATCTTTCCGTCAGCATTGCTCTTGGTCTTATAGATCCATTTTACTCCTATGACTTCTTTACCTTGTGGGAGGTCCACTAATTCCCATGTGTTCTTCTTTTCAATTGCACCAATCTCTTCATTCATTACTTCAATCTGTTTTTCTTCTTTTAGTGCTTCTTCGAAATGAATTGGGTCATCAACATGACAAAACAAAGAAATTAAAGAGTTCAAACCATTTTCATTATCAACTTATGTCTCATAAATTTCACTCAATTTTCTGAATCTTGGATGTCCACTTTAACTCGAGGAAGTTTTTGATCCCTGTGTTGTGCTTGGAGAAGCACTTCCTTTATTTCTCAAGGTTGTTCTATTTCCTGTTTGTGGTGTGCTCTGTTGTGCTTATGTAGGCTGAGGAGGAACCACCGTGGAGGAATTATTTGCTACTGTGCATTCCTCTTACTCTTCTTGAGACACACATGTCTTCACGTTCATTGTTTTCTCTAAGCTTCCATCCCAAGCTTCTTCTTCAATAAATTGTACATCTCTGCTGATTATAACTTTCTTGGTGGATGGATTATAGAGTTTGTATGCCTTGGGCTCATCACTGTATCGAACAAAGATACACTTATCCCCTTTCTGTCCAACTTCTTCCTTAGTTTATCTGGGATATGTGCATAAGCCACACATCCAAATGGTTTCATGCGAGTGAAAAACTGCTCTGTTCTGTTCCATGCTTTTTCTGGAACTCTGCTAATAACGACTTTGGTTGGGAAACTATTCAAAATATATGTTGCACAATTGAGAGCTTCAACCCAATACTCATTTGGAAAATGTTTTTCCTTCAACATACTTCTGACCATGTCCATGATGGTCCTATTCTTCCTTTTTGCAACACTGTTTTGCTGAGGTGTGTACCTTGTGGTAAAATTCTTGTGTATTC
This sequence comes from Pinus albicaulis, assembly GCA_034641835.2. Classification (NCBI taxonomy): domain Eukaryota; kingdom Viridiplantae; phylum Streptophyta; class Pinopsida; order Pinales; family Pinaceae; genus Pinus; species Pinus albicaulis. The sequence continues at coordinate 877,292,496 of CM076575.1, read as the reverse complement.
CATTCGCCCTATAGAAACGTAGGAAATATTTGGAGATATATTCTCCACCTCTATCAGTTCTCAGCACTTTGATGTAGTGCCCACTCTACTTCTCAACAAGAGCTTTGAAGTGGTAGAATTGGTCAAACACTTCACTCTTTTGTTTCAAGAAATACATCGATGTCTTTCTGGTGTAATAATCTATGAATGTCAGAACATAAACACTTCCAACTACAGACAACGTTTGCATTGGTCGACACAAATCTGAGTGGACAATCTCCAAGGGTGATTTTGCCCTTACACTCTTTCCTACTGTGAATGCTTCTCTGTGTTGTTTGCCTAAGATGCAGCCTTCACATATTCTGTCTGGTTTCTAAATGAGTGGTAATCCTTTTACCATCGCTTTTCTATGCAAGAGGTTCAAACCTCCAAAATATAGATGTCTAAATCTCAAATTCCATAACAAGTTTTCGTCTTTCACTTCTTCTTGAAAGATCTCTTGTGTGACTGTTGCTACCACACCTCCTTCTTTCATGTTTGTTCTAAGTTTGAGAGGAAACATCTTATTCTTTTTGTTGTGCACTTCTGAAATGAGTCTTTTAATTGGAGGTATGTCCATGATAGTGCACACATTATTCTTAAAAAATACATTGTAGCCCTTGTTCATGAGCTGTCCAATGCTCATAATGTAATATTTCAGGCTAGGTACATAATAGACATCTGACACAAATTTATTTTCTCCCTTCCTTGTGAGTATAGATATTCTTCCTTTTCCTTTGACAGAGACTTTACTATCAGTCCCTGTTATCACTTCAGATTTCACATCTTCATCCAAATTGGCAAACATTGCTACGTTTCCAGTCATGTGATTACTACAACCTGAGTTTAAGAACCATACATCTTCATGTTTTTCTTGTGCGACCACATTACTCTGGTTTTTATCTTCTTTTGCAAAATTAAAATTTTGCCTATTATTCATGTCATTTAGTTTCTTTCTACATTCATTGGCGTAATGCACATAATTTTCACAATAATGACATTAGAATTGGGATTTATCATACCTTTGTCCATGAGCTTGACTCTAGCTTGAGCCTTCGCTTTAATTCTGAATGCTGCCCCTTCTGCTTGTGCTTGCAGGGTTGTTTCTTCCACTTGTCTATGGGCTTCTTGCTTTTCCTTAGTAGTTCGATCTTCCTTGACCTCTACCTCAACCAAAAGACATTTGTGTCTTGAATGCATGCTTCAATGAGGATTTCACTGTTCTATTCAGTTTATGTTCATGAGACATCAGGGATGCGCAAAGCTCATCTACTGAAAATATTGAGAGATCCTTTGTCTCTTTTATTGCCACTACTATGGCATCAAATCTTGAGGGTAGACTTCTCAATATTTTCTCCACTATTCTTCTTTCCACAAGTGTCTCTCCATGAGACCTTATCTTGGTAACCAACCTAATTACATGTGTGAAAAATGAGTCTATGTTATCAGACTCTTTCATACAGAGAGTTTCAAAGTCTCTCCTCATCATTTGTAATTTTATTGTCTTCACCTTCTCCATGCCTTGATAGGCTGTTTTGAGAATATTCCACGCCTCATTAGACTTTGTTGCTACTGCAATCCTTGGGAAAATACTCTCGTGTACTTCTTGAAAGAGATAGAAAAGGGATTTGGAGTCCTTTTTCCGATTATATCTCAACAAGTCTCTTTCTGCTGCTGTCAACGCAGCCAGCGTTTTTGAGTCTACTGGTTCTTCGAAACCTTGTTCCACCAGCTCCCATATATATTGTGAAGCAAACAGGGTTTTCATTGTAATGGCCCAATAATCATAATTCTTCGCATTAAACTCTAGTAGTTGGGATTCGTTAGGCTTGTGCCCGCTACATCCATCGTGACTGTGTAAACAAACAATCAACTTGACTATGTCAAACCGAAGCTTTCTCACTGCTAGAGAAATATGCTTCTCAAATCAATCTTACAACTTCTACAGTGAAGAGTGAGCTCGTGTGTCTTTCACCGAGAGCCTAGAATTGCTCCGATACCATGTTGAAAATTTTGAATACAATCAGAAAGAGGAAATGTTCTTCCCCAAACACATGGAATACAAACAATATGCAGAAATTAGACAGTCACATATACACAGGTAGTGATACACAGGAGGGGAACAAAGCTTCAGTTTTCTATTCATTCATTTTCTCAAAGTGAAATTACATTTCTTATATAAAAAATGGCCGAAGCCTGTAAACCTAATGTTATCAATGTTAATTCAATGCTAAACAGATTTTCAACAAATATTTGTCCTTGGGCTGTCAAAAGACCCTTTTCTCAATTTATTCGGCATGGAGGCTGTATTCTGCTTATACATAAAAACACGCGAAAATGCATTCAAACACGCAAATTGGCGGACCTCAAACTTTATGTGGTTCGACTTGAGTCCTCATTGCATCTGGCTCCTTATCACAGATTGCTGATCAACGAGCTTAAATTTTATCTAGCATGAACACGGGTAAACATAAAAGGTTGCGGGCACCATGTGCGATGACGCAATCTTGTCGCAAAAAAAATAACATATGTTGTGGTAGTTTATGGGAAAACATAAATGGTTGTGAATGTGATGTGCGATAGCACGATCGCATCGCATGTCAAATAAATTAACTTGCAGTTGTTGAAAGGTAAGTCATAAACAATTCGAAATGCGCTTTGCGGGCGGCTAAAGTTGGCAAGTGCGAAATGTGGAATACAAAGAAATGAACACAAAACAAAAGGTTTGGTCCTTGTGGTAAGGTATAAGGTAAGTCTCGCTAGATATCGCATCAGCAGTAGAACAACATATGGCAAATGGCTTAAATGGTAAAACAAAAGACTTTCGATTTGCGTGCTGCTGTCAAAAGGTAATTCAATGTAGTAGATGGAATATAAATGTAGAGTTTAAGGCTCGGTACTCTGTTTAGATCTTAAGGTGGATTCGTGAAAACGCCTCCAGTTCTCGAATCTATTGTTGTCCTTCTCTGCCGTCAAAATTGATGGAACTGTGTGTTGTTGCCACTTATCATTCATGGCGGTGGTTGGGAGTAAAATTCCAACATTAAACTAGGTACATAAATGAAAATGATTTTAACCTTCTGTGAAGTTATTCTCTTCCAACTTCTACGATATAAAATGTCAAGTCAAAATATCATTTTTTATTCATTTATTGAATCTGATCGAGTATGTATCATTTTAAATATTGCAAAATTTTAGAAGGTTTCGAAATTATAATTATTTTTATTAATTTTGGTAAAATATATATACACATAATTTAATAGATTAATCAAATAGTTAATTTATACATAGATTTTTAACCAAATAAATAAATAAAATCATCGTAATTAAATTAAAATTTCAACAATTTGCCGAAATTCTAATTCACCTAAAATTCTTATTTTCATTTAGAGAACCAAACACCTCTTATCACAATGAGGTTATATTTCATTTATGCTAACCCTCAATTTCGAATAAACTATTAACTTATCAAGATCATGAAAATAAAGAAACGTTTTCTCTCCTAAAATAAAATAGATATAAAATAATTTTAATAAATAGTAAAATTCATGACCATTATACTAAAATAAATTTATTATTATTATTTTTTTTTAATATTAAAAATAACAAATTTCTAACCACTTACATCAGGTTAATTAATTGGCGATATTCGTGAATAGCTAACATCAAACAAACCCCAGAATCATCAGCTTAAGCCTATTACCTTCCTGGTATCATCGGGCTAAGCATATAGCCATCAATCCATGAAGGCATTACTTTTTATGGGCGTGAGTTCGATGTCTTAAAAAAACTCAAAACCTATAGTATTCAATACGAGATTTTTACAGTGAGTCGTGACTGTGTCGTGTTTTCCCATGCTTTAAGCCCCGTAACAAAACGGTTTAAAACCTCAGTATTGAATACATAGATTTCACACTGAATAGCAACTGTGTTGTGCTTCTCGGTGTTCCAAAGTTTCATAAATTTAGGGGAATGTATGTGAGTTTTGGGTCAAGTAAATAATTTCTGGTTCGGAGTGAGCTTCTTAATTTGTCTGATTTTAAATTTGGATGATGAGGATTTAAAGGGATGATGATAATTGAATAGATTTTCATTGTTTAATTTAGAATTTTTTTTTTTTCATTTCTTTCTAATTACATACATGTCTATAGCTAAATAAAAATTGACTCTTCAATTAAATTTTCTATTTGTAACTATAATAAAATGATGGTTTAATAGTATATTTTTAAATTTATCTTATTATATTTTTAATAGTATAGTATGGTTATATTTATCTTATTTAAATTTATAATGTGTTTTAAATATAATAATATTTCTTATTGAATAGTAAGATTGTAAAAAGTTTTTTTTTATAATTAAATTTACAATAGTGCAACCACATAATTATATAAATTGAATTATTAGTAAATACATATGAGCATATAAACATTGACACATATTTTAATTATTAAAATTAAAAAGTATCATAAAACTAATTCTAATTACATCTTTATTATTATATAAAGTAAATATATATACATTTGAAAAACCACTCAACAATATTCTGATTCATGGAGATTCATTCTCATTTTATCATGAAGATTTTCAATTTGTAGATAGTCTTTGTTACAATATCATGGGTTATCAATACCACATGGCCAAAAAAAAAAAACTTATTTCATATATAACACTTTTTCATATAATATTTTTGTAATTAATCAATTTAATTAAACTAGCAAAGAGCATAACTATTTTGGAGATTAAATTATCATCATTCACTTAATAACTATTAATAATTAATAAAAAATAAATATACCTATCAACATAACATAATTAGTTGTACTTAAATTATAAATGTTTACTTATTTAATAAAACTTAAAATTATTACTTCTTTATTTTAATAAAAAAATATATTTACCAACTAGAAATTGCACCACATGTTGCCAAGGAAACTCCTTAAGAAGATAGCATAGGAAACGCTTGCATAAAACAAAGAAGTAAAAATTTAGTTGATGTTGTTGATTCAACGAAGTTAGATGATGAGCTTCCTTCAAAGGTAGATCATCTAGTTTTCTTAAAGAATCATTATCCTGCAGATGAAAAACTACCAAGCAATGTAATGAGAATGATTCATGGAAAATGAAGAGGCATTTGGCTGAACATATGCAACCACTAGGATGTCATGTTGTCTACTCGGACTACTACATGGTTTTTGCTGGATGTATGGAGTTCAAGATCAACTACATAATGAAGTTTGGTCACTAGAGACATAATTTAAGTTGGAAGATGGGCTTTTGTCAAAGGAAGGATGAGGAAACACAAGACCTCTACCCTGGTTGTTTGCATACAAAACATCATCTATTTTGGATGGTATGTTGAAATAAAGGGTCTACAACACTCGAGAGTAGCTCTGTAGTATAGATTGACCAACATCTTGTACAACCAACAATGAAAACAATCAGAGTTGGTTCAAAATCTATAATAAATATTATTTGTAATTATTTCATAAAACATTGGTGGCATGATTACCTTGTTATACTAAATATTTTTCATATCCAATATTGTGTGTGGAATGTCAGGGTATCTCTGCTTGAGTATGTAACATACCCCAGTAACTCGCAGGGAAATGCATGGAGCTAGGAAATTTTTTTCAACATTTACCAATGTGTAACTTTCTAAATTAATTTCTATATTCCCTCATTAACCATTTGAATAACCATCATCATCACCTAGAGAAATATTTAGTAAAAAACATATTGAGTTACACAACCATTAACTATCATTGTTTTATCATATTAACGTAAATTTCCTGCTATAACTATGGATCGATTCCATGATCATTTTATGTCAACTAGTAAATCACATAATCGATAATATAAGCACAACATCATGAAATAAATTTACATCATGAAAATGACACAATGAAAATGTTAACACTAAGTAATTTCTTAAGGTTAAAGAAAGAACTCACCGAGGTAACCATAAACCTACTTTTGAGATCAGGATCTAGCCTTCCTAATACTCAGAGAGGGCTCTCTCTTTATGATTTAACTTTATTGTTTTTTAGTTGATATTAGGCTAGTTATGTAATTTTGATCGGTTTTGGTTTTTATTTGGTTTGGTGGTGGAATTACTGATTCAGATGGATAGATGCAAGTCTGTTTTCCATTGGGCTATAGAGTCAATGTATCAAGCAACAAGGCATAATCAAGTTCTAAAGGAAGTGTTCAAAGGGAAAGGTAGCTGAGTAAATTCAGATCTTTAGGCTGGATGGTGAGATGATTCCAATCGAGATCAAGGAGAAATTAAGGGTTCCTCAAACCGGATAATGAAGGAAATGACAGAGGTCAATCGCAACTATGGAGCAATGAAGAATTCCCTAATCCGGATATCAGAAGAAAACATGAAAATGAATAAAAGTTCAAGACATAGTGTATTTAAAAAAGTTCCGAAATATAATTCCTGTTATACCATTTAAATTGGAAAACATGCAAGTATGTGAAAAACTCAAGAGAATAACAAAGAACAATTGAAAGTACCTCACTGAAGTGGCTCAACACATGAATCTTGTAAGATAATTCCTTTATTACTTAATCCAGTCTGCTGACTTGAAAATGGTACAGTAAACCCTCAAGTTTCAGATGAATACAACTATAGAAGTGTTTAGCAATCCACACATAATAAATACTTCAAATGATAGGTTACCACTCAGTAATTTCTCAAGGTTAAAGAAAGAACTCACTGAGGTAACCATAAACCTACTTTTGAGATCATGATCTAACCTTCATAATTCTTAGAGAGGGCTCTCCCTTTATAATTTAACTTTGTTGTTTTTTAGTTGATTTTAGGCTAGTTATGTAAGTTTGATTGGTTTTGCTTTTGATTTCGTTTGATGGTGGAATTACTGATTCAAATAGATAGATGCAGGTTTGTTTTCTATTGCACTATGGAGTTACTGTATCAAGAAACAAGGTAGAATCAAGTTCTAAAGGAAGTGTTCACAGGGCAAGGTAGGTGAGTAAATTTAGATATTTAGGCTAGATGGTGAAATGTTTCCAATCGGGATCAAGGAGAAATTAAGGGTTCCTCAAACCGGATAATGAAGGAAATGACAGAGGTCAATCGAAACTAGGGAGAAATGAAGAATTCCCTAATTTGGGAATCAGAAGAAAACATGAAAATGAATAACATTTATAGAAAAAATGTATTTAAACAAGTTATGAAATATAATTCCCGTTATATCATTTAAATTCGAAACATGCAAGTATGTGAAAAAATCAAGAGAATAATAAAGAACAATTGAAAATACTTCACTGAAGTGGCTCAACACATCAATCCTGTAATATAATGCCTTTATTACTCAATCTAGTCTGCTGACTTGAAAATGGTACAATAAACCATCAGGTTTCAGATCAATACAACTATAGAAGTTTTTAGAAATTCACACACACTTAATACTTTGAATTATGAAGTATTTATACAAAAAATAATACTAAATATACTATTTAACTAATCAGGATTTATTCTAGGAAATAAAATATATAAATGCTAAAAGGTAGTGACACCTTTCAACTGATTGAAAGTTGTCCCCATTTTACTTGATTATTATTATCTCTTGGTTTCTCTCGCGCCAACTTGTCTCTCACGCTGTCTTATTCCATCTGAACGTGCAACACTTTCATGATCTATTTTGGTGGGGTTCATATTTAATATTCTTTCTTGATCTTTGTTTCTTTTTTTCCTTTGATTTTTATTTTTGGAACTACCCTCTTTTCATTTTTTAAATATGGGAAACATTTCCAGAATGCAAAGGTATGTACAATATTTCAAATTTTTAACAGAGCCAATTCAAAATTATGAACTCTATTATTATAGGACCCTAATAGTGGCTTCACTTGGGGATGGAATTTCCTTGTGAGATGTCAAGAACACCATTGAATAGTAGCCTGATCCATTGGGCCAGTCCCAAGCCTGCACATGCTTTGTTATAAAAATCTTTGTGACTAAAAATCTTGAACTGAAATCACAACCTTTTCTGCAAACTAAAATCTGATATGAAAATAAAAGGTGTTGCAACCTTCAAACCAAACTACTAGATCGTCAATACTTTTTAGGGTATTCCCCTTAGCTTTAAATCTTAATGAATTTTTTCAACACTTGCTAAAAACTGAAAATTGAAATAAAATTGCTACTGAAAACTGAATTTATTCAAATTGAAATTCTACCTACTTACTCTAATCAGCTATCCAACTATTGGTTAGGTAAAATGAAATTGCCAATGAAACTATTCAAGCATTATATATATTGATGTACTTGGTTGCATTTTCTTGTTTATGATCAAAACTGTAGTTCTGCAACCCATTAGAAACTTGTCAAGGAATGTAAGTTTGATAAGGAAATACTCAATTTACTTTATTGACTCTATAAACTGTACAAAAGGATCTTCAAATGCTTATGTACAAATTTTCAACTGATCCAAGTAACTGTAGATATGTTCTGGATGGCCTCCATGCCTTGAAACTAAACTGTCATTTTAACCTTTATATCATTGTAAAATCAACTTATGATTGTCCTCATATAATTATAGATTTTCAGATAAGTTTTGTGATGATATTCTTACTGATAAAAATGTTTTTTTGATGAAACCTTTATCATCTTGATTCTAAAGCTCATAGTTAATTAAAGGAGAATTTTTTTGATTTCATTCATAATCCAACACATCATCTATTGGATCATGAAAAACTTGAAAGGATTGCTACAACCTATTACATATAGGTTTGAATGGAAATTCATAGCCTTTGGTAGGCTTCTCCTCCTTTTCTTTTGAGATATTATACCAAATTTATTTTAACAATTGAAATGATTCAAAACATAATGGTATAGAACTCTCCCGTGTCATTTGATGAAGTGTTTAATGGAATTTGATAACTGCAATTGTGAAACTAAAGAATCATGATCAAGAGTTTCGTTTTATTCTTTGTTTTCAATAATAATACCTAAAGGCTGCACTGATTTTTTATTGATTTAAAATTTTCTTTGATGAATTGAAAATAAGGAAAACAAAGAGGCAAAGATCCTTCACTTATTTCCTTATTTTATGAACTTTTTTCTTCATTCTCCTAACTGATCTATATTGGCTGATCACTGTTTTCAAGTTGTTGAAACTGAAATTCCTCATCCTTCAAACTAGCTACTGATTTCTTAGTAAAATTAGTTTGAGTTTGAAGAACATAATTATCATCATACTGATCATATTTAGGCCGATCATTAAAAGAAGAAATGTCATCAATCATACACATTAGATCAACAGATTTCTCTTCTACATATTGATATGTAAATCCATTTTCTAGTCTATGGTAATTAGAATTTTCCTGAAAATGTTTATGGCCCGCAACATCTTCTTTTTCTACACTCAATGGGTCATAGTGATTTTAAACAAAAAAATTGTCTTTCATGGTGATCTCCTATATCATTTTCTTTATTTTTCTTACCAAAATGTCGAGTTTTACTTCTGTAATGTTGTTCTTCTCTTCTTCTGCTTCCAAATTTTCCCTTTTGATCAACATATTAACTTCTACATCTACTACAATGTTATACATCTGTTCAAGTGTTGAGGGATTTATTTCTCTTAGCTAAAATTCTATTTCTGGATCAAATGATTTTGGATAATGAAAGAGAGCTAAATTAGGAGGAGGTATGATATTTGATGGCATTGAATTAAAAACTTGATTAAATCTGTGAGAAAGTTGTGGTATTGTCTCATTTGGCTGTCTTTTCAATTGATTATATTCTTCTACGATCACAAAAATATTGAGTTTGATTATCCATCTATCAAGGAAAAATTTGACAAACTGTTGGAAACTTGAGATGCTTGCAATAGGCAGATTTTTGAACCAACTCTTTACTTTACTTTGCAAAGAAAGAGAAAAAAAAACTGATTCTAACATCATCTTCATCAATCTCAAATAGGTCTAGATAATTCTCAAAACCTTGAATATGTTTTTCTGCAGTGATTTTATGATTCTCTCCATCAAACTTAGGGAGATATTTTTAATATTTATCAAGGAAATCATGGAGTATAAGAGGTAAGATGAGGGGCTTATATCTATCAAGAAATTTACAAGGTATAGGAATATGTATAGGGATTGTAAGATCTGTCTTAATTACTTGGGGCTTATCAATCGAAAGATGATCATTATAAGTTTCAGAAGAAAGCAACTCAAATGGATAAGGAGATTTTATATTTACAATTTTCAAAGGAAAATAATCAAATATTAGTCTAATATCATTACTAAAATACAATATACATTGAAAAACCTTCTTGATAAGAAATAACATGTCTTGGATTAAGATCCAAGTTGAAAACCTGATATCGCCATGATGTTCTTCCAGGTTCATTTCTCCAGTGGAGTCTTGGATTTGATTGTGAAATTGATTTGGAGTTGGAGTTGCGAGGTGGATAATTTTAACCTTTGTATGGCTGATCACTATCCACCAACATAGATCAGATCTAATTCTTGTATTATATTTATATAGAACAAGCTCTTGCCCAGTGGAGTCGCCAATATGTTATCACTGAGTAATTTCTCAAGGTTAAAGAAAGAACTCACCAAGGTAACCACAAACCTACTTTTGAGATCAAGATATAGCCTTCATAATTCTCAAATAAGGCTCTCTCTTTATGATTTAACTTTATTTATTTTTAGTTGATTTTAGGATAGTTAAGTAAATTTTATTGGTTTTGGTTTTGATTTGTTTTGTTGGTGGAATTACCGATTAAGATGGATAGATGCAGGTCTATTTTCCGTTGGGCTAAGGAGTCAATGTATCAAGAAACAGGGCATAATAGTGTTCTAAAGGAAGTGTTCATAGGGAAAGGTAGCTCAGTAAATATAGATCTTTAGGATGGATGGTGAAATGATTCCAATTGGGATCAAGGAGAAATTAAGGGTTCCTCAAACCGGATAATGAAGGAAATTACAGAGGTCAATCAAAACTATGGAGCAATGAAGAGTTCCCTAATCTGGATATCAGTAGAAAACATAAAAATGAATAATAGTTCAAGATAGATTGTATTTAAACAAGTTCTAAAATAGAATTCCTGTTATATCATTTAAATTGGAAACCATGCAAGTATGTGAAAACTAAAGAGAATAACAAAGAGAAATTGAAAGTGCTTCACTGAAGTGGCTTAACACATGAATCGTGTAATATAATGCCTTTATTACTCAATCCAGTCTGCTGACTTGAAAATGATACAATAAACGCTCAGTTTTCAGATCAATACAACTATAGAAGTGTTTAGCAATCCACGCAAACTTAATACTTCTAATTATGAAGTATCTATACAAAAATTAATACTAAATATCCTGTTTAACTAATGAGGATTTATTCTAGGAAATAAAATATCTAAATCCCAAAAGGTAGTGAAACCTTTCAAGTTATTGAAATTTGTCCCTATTTTACTCGATTCTTTTTATCTGTTGGATTCTCTCATGCTAACTTGTCTCTCATGTTGTCTTATTCCATCTGAATTTGTCTTTTAACTCTGCTTTTGATCTTTAAACTCTGTCTTTGCTTTTACCTGATTTGTTGTCATTGTGAATTCTTCTTAACTTTATTGCTTGTCCTATCTGCTAACTATTTTACTTTTAACTTGAGAGCTCTTTTCACCTAATTTTACTTTTATCACATTAACATTCATCATATGAATCTTTATTTTCATCCTGCTATTGTAAATTTCATCTTTGAATAACTTTCACTGTTACTGATGTGAAAATTTTCATCTTTGTTTAGTAATTAATGCCTTTGTGTAAATGATTTCTTTATACTCTATTAATGCGTGTAATATTATGTTTGAATAAATATTTTGAATTCATATCCAGAGAATCTGGAGAAAATAGGCAATTATCTAGTGTTAAAATTGCTTTTCCAGTGCGTGTCTGATCATCTACAAAAATAAAAACAATAATTAATGAAAACCGCGTTTGCAGGGATTTCGAATGGGCTTCTGGAGCTGGGAAATCTGTGGATTGAGTTCAAAATTTATAGGTTTTAATTTTGTGAGGAAATGGATTTTATTTCAACTTGTAGTGGTGCTTTTTGGCTTTTTCCTGTAAGTCTGCAGAGGTGGGTAAACGAACACAGTAGTCGGGATTTTGTATGGTGAAAATTGTGTTTATCACACAATGGTCTATTGCATAATGCAGGAGGTGAATCGATGGTTTTAGGAAGGCGCACAGTGGTTAGGCTATTTAATGAATAGTCTATTGTAGGTTGGTTTTCTTTTCGATGCAAGAGACTAGTGGTTTATCACATAGGTTAAAGTGGTTTGACAATTTTGGGTTGGGGAGTGCGATAGCACATGAGAGTGCTGCGTAGAAGGGGAACGTGGTGCGAAAACCACCCATTTCACAATATTATGAGGTTTTAAACTTCATATGGTTAGGGGATGCGAAAAGGATGTAGGTTGTTGGATATAAATAAGGGAGAATAGACAGCCAGATGAGTTATGCAGGGTTCAAGAGGTGGGACTCGGGATTGTATGTGTGATGGGGTATATAAAGTGGCCAGGACTGTTATATGAAGTTAGAGTTAATATAATATATACTTTGGGAATATATATAAAATGGGGATATTAAATGGGTTAATGTGATAAAAACTATAGGTTAAAATATTAAAGGGGGTGTGGGAAAATATGATAGCGAGATTTGAAATATGTATTAGGAAGAATTCTAAAACAACATTGGGGAGTAATATGTGGTGATGTTATTAATACATTAGAGAATAGGTTAAAATATTGGGAAAAGGTTTATGTAGTGGGAAATGGGTGTTTAGCTTGGGAGAGGGTTTTAAGGAAGGGGAAAGGGTTAGAATTAGGAGGAATGACTTCTAAATGGGAAAAAAGGGATAAGGAAAGGGATTTTTACAGGGGGAAATGTTAGAAAGACATGATGATTGAGAGATGAACCAGCTGATGCTTTCCAATGCTTTGTAAAAGTAATCCAACTACACTTCTTTTATCCTAACATTTTACTTCCTTGATTGGGCGCATTTGAGCTTGCTGACACTTTTATCTTCTTTTAAATAAGTAAATTGCTCTACTTCTAACCTTATGATTTCCAATGGCTCAGATTAAACTGATGAGCTAATTACTATTCTCAACCTAGCTACTCATTTGCCAAGATTAGATGGTTTGGCCAGATATTTATTCTGTAACTATCAGCATGAAATTTAAAGCATGAATAATCAAGGTTAAACTGTATGATTATCATGAATTGTTTCATTTTAGACACACTGAACACAATTGTATTTTCATAAAGTAAACTAAAAGGAGTTGCATTTGAACATGCAACACTTTTATGATCTATTTTGGTGGGGTTCATATTTAATATTCTTTTTTATCTTTGTTTATTTTTGTCCTTTGATTATTCTTTGAGGACCTACCCTCTTTTAATTTTTTAAATATGGGAAAACATTTGCAGAAAGAAAAGGTATGTACAATATTTCAAATTTTTAACAGAGTCAATTCAAAATTATGAACCTTGTCATCATAGGACCCTAACAGTGGCTTCACATGGGGATGGCATTTCCTTGTGAGATGTTAAGAACACCGTCGACTAGTAGCCTGATCCATTGGGCCAATCCCAAGCGTGCGCATGCTTTGTTATAAAAGCCTCTATGATTGAAAATATTGAATCGAAATCATAACCTTTTCTGCAAATTGAAATCTGAAGGTGCTGCAACCTTCAAACCAAACAAATATATCATCAATAACTTTTAGGGTATTCTCCTTGACTTTAAATCTTAATGAATTTTTTGAACACTTGCTAAAAACTGAAAACTGAAATAAACTTGCTATTGAAAACCAAATTTAATCAAACTGAAATTCTACCTACTTACTCTAATCAGCTGTCCAACTGCTGGTTAGGTAAAATGAAAAATCCAATGCAAACATTCAATAATTATATATATTGATGTATTTGGTTTCATTTTCTTGTTTATGATCAAAACTGTAGTTCTGCAACCCATTAGAAACTTGTCAAAAAATGTAAGTTTGATAAGGAAATACTCGATTTCCTTTATTGACTCTATAAACTGTACAAAAGGATCTTCAAAGGCATATGTATAAATTTTCAATTGATCCAAGTAACTATACATCTGTTCTGGATGGCCTCCATGCCTTGAAACTCAACTATCATTTTTACCTTTATTTCCCTGTAAAATCAACTTATTATTGTCTTGAGATAATTTCATATTTTTAGATAAGCATTGTGATGATATTCTTACTGATAAAAATGTTTTTTTGATGAAAGCTTTATCATTTTGATTATGAAGCTCATAGTTAATTAAAGGAGAAAAAATTTGATTGCATTCATAATCCAACACAGCAGCTATTGGATCATGAAAAACTTGAAAGGATTGCTGTAACCTATTAATATAGGTTTGAATGGAACTTCATAGATTTATGTAGGATGCTCCTCCTTTTCTTTTGAGATACTATACCAAATTTCTTTTAATAGTTTAAATTATTCAAAACATAATGGTATATAACTCTCTCGTTTCATTTGATTAGGTGTTTTAATGGAATTTGATAACTGCAATTGTGAAACTAAGGAATCATGATCAAGACTTTGATTTTCTTCTTTCTTGTCAGTAAAAATACCTAAAGACTGCCCACAGGGGCATGGTCTAGTGGCCAGTGGATGAACTGCTAAGGCATTCGTGCTGTTAAGCAGGTCACAAGTTCAAGTCTCATCTTATCTGGGTACCGCTCTTGCAAGTTGGGTGGTTCCTTGAGAGGTTATAGTGGTAGCCAGGGGTTTGGACCCCATGCTGTGCATGTGAAAGCTGCTTGATGTTGTGATTCCTTTGACTTACAAAAAAAAAAAAAATACCTAAAGACTATTGTTTTTTTATTTCTTTAACACTTTCTCTAATGAACTGAAAATAAACAAAACAAAGAGGCAAATATCCTTCACTAATTCCCTTATTTTTTGAACTTGCTTCTTCATTATCATAGTTGATCTATATTGGATGATCACTGTTTTCAAGTTGCTGAAAATGAAATTACTCCTCATTCAAACTAGGTACTGATTCCTCTGTAAATTTAGTTTGAGTTTGAAGAACATAATTATCATCATACTGATCATATTTAGGCCAATCATTAAAAGAAGAAATGTCATCAATCATACAAATTAGACCAATAGATTTCTTTTCTACTATTAATATGTAAATCCATTTTCTGATCTATGGTAATTAGAATTTGCTTGAAAATTTTTATGGCCAACAACATTTTCTTTTTCTGCACTCAATGAGTTAGAGTGATTTTGAACAAAAAATATGTCTTTCATGGTGATCTTCTATATCATTTTCTCTATTTTTCTTACTAAAATGTTGAGTTTTACTTTTGCAATATTGTTCTTCTCTTCTTCTTCTTTCAACTTTTCCCTTTTGATCATCAGATTAACTTCTACATCTACTACAATGTTTTTCATATGTTCAAGTGTTGAGGAGTTTCTTTCTCTTAGCTAAAATTCCATTTCTCGAGCAAATGCTTTTGGATAATGAAAGAGAGCTAAATCAGGAGGAGGTTTGATATTTGATGGCATTAAATAATAAACTTGATTAAATCTGTCAGAAAATTGTGGTATTTTCTCATTTGACTATCTTTTCAACTAATTATATTCTTCTTTGATCACAAAAAGATTGACTTTAACTATCCATATATCAAGGACAATTTTGAAAAACTGCTAGAAATTTGAGATGCTTGCAATTGGTAGATTTTTTAACCAACTCTTTACTTTAATTTGCAAAGAAATAGAAAAAAGCCTGATTCTAACATCATCTTCATCAATCTAAAATAAGTCTAGATAATTCCCAAAACCTTGAATATGTTTTTTTGTAGTGATGTTACCATTCTCTCCATGAAACTTATGGAGATATTTGTAATAGTTATCATGGAAATCATGGAGTATAGTAGGTAAGATGCGGGGCTTATATCTATCAAGACCTTTACAAGGTACATGAATATGTACAGCGATTGTAAGATCTGTCTTAATTACTTGAGGCTTGTCAATTGGAAGATGATCATTATAAGTTTCAGAAGAAAGCTGCCCAAATGGATAAGGAGATTTTATATTTACAATTTTCAAAGGAAAGTAATCAAATATTAGTCTAAGATAATTGCTAAAATACAATATACATTGAAGAAACTTCTTGATAAGAAAGAACATAATGTCTTGGATTAAGATCCAAGTTGAAACCTTATGTTTACATGATGTTCTTCTAGGTTCATTTCTCCAATGGAGTCTTGGATTTGATTGTGAAATTGATTTGGAGTTGGAGTCGCGAGGTGGATTATTTTAAATTTGTATGTCTGGTCACTATCCATAGACATAGATCAGGTATGATTCTTTTTTAATATTTATATAGAACAATATCTTCCCTAGTGGAGTCTCTAATATGTTATCACTAAGTAATTTCTCAAGGTTAAAGAAAGTACTCACCAAGGTAACCATAAACCTACTTTTAAGATAAGGATCTAGCCTTCCTAATTCTCAGAGAGGGCTCTCTCTTTATGATTTAACTTTGTTGTTTTTTAGTTGATTTTAGGCTAGTTATGTAAGTTTGATTGGTTTTGGTTTTAATTTGGTTTGGTGGTGGAATTACTAATTTAGATTGATAGATGTAGGTGTGTTTTCCGTTGGGCTATGATTCAATGTATCAAGAAATAGGGCAGAATAAAGTTCTAAAGGAAGTGTTCACAGGGAAAGGTAGCTGAGTAAATTCAGATCTTTAGGCTGGATGGTGAAATGATTCCAATCGGTATCAAGGAGAAATTAAGGGTTCCTCAAACTGGATAATGAAGGAAATGATAGAGGTCAATAGAAACTAGGGAACAATGAAGAATTCCCTAATCTGGATATCAGAAGAAAACATGAAAATGAATAACAGTACAAGGCAAAGTGTATTTAAACAAGTTCTAAAATATATGCGAGGTTCAAGAGGTGGGATCCGAGATTGTATGTGAAATGGCATATATAAAGTGTGTCGGGATTGTTACATGAAGCGGGAGTTAATATAATATATATTTTTGGAATATATATAATATGGGGATATTAAATCGGTTAATATGATAGAAACTATAGGTTAAAATGTTAAAGTGGGTGTGGGAAAATATGATAGCGATATTTGAAATATGTATTAGGAAAAATTCTAAATAAAACTGGGGATTAATATGTGGTGATGTTAGTAATACATTAGAAAATAGGTTAAAATATCTGGAAAAGGTTTATGTAGTGGAAATGGGTTTTTAGCTTGGGAAAGGGTTTTAAGGAAGGGGAGAGGGTTAGAATTAGGATGAATGACTTCTAAATGGGAAAAAAAGTGATAAGGAAAGGGATTTTTAAAAGGGGAAATGTTAGAAAGACGTTATGATTGAGAGATGAAGAAACTGATGATTTCCATTTCTTTGTAAAAGTAATCTACCTACGCTTCTTTTATCCTAACATTTTATTTCCTTGATTGGGCGCATTTGAGCTTATTGACCCTTTTATCTTGTTTAAAATAAGTAAAATACTCTACTTGTAACCTTATGACTTCCAATGGCTCTAATTAAACTGATGAGCTCATTATTATTCTCTACCTAACTACAGATATGCCAATATTATATGGTTGGCTAGATCTTTATTCTCTAACTATCTGCTGAAATTTAAAGCATGAATAATCAAGATTAAACTGTATAATTATCGTGAATTGTGGAATTTTGGACACGTTGCACAAAATTTGTTTTGCATAAAGTAACTAAAAGGATTGGAATTTGAACGTGCAACACTTTCATGATCTATTTTGGTGGGTTTCATATGTAATATTATTTTCTGATCTTTGTTTCTTTTTGTCCTTTGATTTTTGTAGGACCTGCCCTCTTTTCATTTTTTAAATATGGGAAAACATTTGTAGAAAGAAAAGATATGTACAATATTTCAAATTTTTAATATATTCAATTCAAATTATGAACCTTATTATTATAGGACCCTAACAGAACAATCACATCATTAGACACTGATATACCTTGCAAACCCTGTAGGGTGAAAACCAACACTATTTTTATTTTGTTATTAAATGACCATGAGGTTTTTCACCCCTCACTCAATGATTATAAGGGGGTCCATCCTTGGACCATTTTCATAAAATATTACATATAAAAATAATATTAAAGGAAACATAACTAGCTATAAGATATTACAATCATCATGATACCATTTACCCACAGATCCTCAAACTTTGTCTTTGTGGTCAAATTGTTTCCTTCAGTGGGTCATCCTGCAGTTGGAAATCCTAAACCTGCATGAACTAACAACTCTAATCTTCCACAATGTTAAACTTGAACACTCATTTTCTCAAGCCACCCTCCTTTCCTTTTTTTTTTTATCGTCAACACACTTGATATCATAATATTAACAAACAAATAATCAATCTTTATTGGTGACACTTCAACAAAGATTTTTATGCATGTATAAAACATAAACAAATTGACATGAAATGCCTCCTTTAACATCATTTCACATGCATTAGTAACAAATAAATCACGATCAAGCCACATCTTTCCAACAAGTGCTAAAAAAATCTTGCATGCACTTTCATATTATTTACAAAGGAAAGCTAACATACTATATAATAATATTGTGCATGCAAATGCATAAAATTATTTCAAGATAACACTCCCAAAAAGAAATTTCCTTTGTGCCCACTCTTATGTTTTATTTTCCAAAGGGATTAACATAATAGATTCTATACTTATGCATGTGAATGCATGTCCTTTTCCAAAAAATTCTTTTCCACACAAGAGCTATTCATAATAGCTATTATGTATAACAATTCTAGCTCTATTTCAACCAAATTTAACTCACTAATTATAATTTTGTGCATGCAATAACATATCTTGTTCTTTGTTATGAAACCAGCTACAAAAATAGAATAAAAGAGAGATGAACGCCTTAGAAATAAGCCACTTAGAGGGGGAAACCTCAAATACATTACATAAAGGAACAAATCTTATATGATACAAATGACAAAACCTCCTTTTTATATATAGGAGTCCATGGGGCCACAATGTAATCCTAGCCAACCTAACAATAATAATGTAAGGACACAATAATAACAATATGGGGGTTATAGGGGTACAACAATAACAATAAGGGGCTTGCACTAACAACAATAAGGGACTATACTAGTAATATAGGGACCTAACATGCTCATCTCCTTAAAAAAAGTGTTGTCCTCAATGCTTGAGTAGCTCCATGTGCTTCTGTATAAAATTATCATACTCCCATATAGAATCTTTAGTGGGTAAGTTCTTCCATTTAATGAGATACTCTAAAATCGATTGACTTCATAGTTGTCGAGTTCTTGTTTCGGTGACTGCTTCAGGTTCCAATATGGTTTTTCCTTCCTCATCAAGTTCTGGAAATATTGCTTGAACTGGATTTTTTTCCCCTATATCCTTATTTAAGCATGAAACATGGAAAACGGGATGCACTCGCAAAGAAGCAAGAAGCTCCAATTTGTATGCCATAGTACCAATATTTTGCAACACCTTGTAAGGACCATAGTACTTTGGCGATATTTTATTATACTTCTTAGCTTGCTTGAGTGACATTTATTTGTATGGTTGTAGCTGTAAAAATACCCAGTCTCCTACATCAAAAATTCTCTCACTACGATGTTGATTTGCATGTTGTTTCATTCAATTTTGTGCCAAATTTAGGTTATCCTTTAAAAGTTGGAGAACTTCTTGTTGATGCTCGATGTGATATCCACTACTTGAACCCTAGAATTTTCACTTAAAGAAGATGTGATGGATGGTGGATGATATCCATAAAGTGCCATAAATGGGGTCATTTTTTCTGCAGTATGAAAGGAAGTGTTATACCACCATTCACCGACAGGTAACCACTTGACCCATTGTGCTTGCTTATCAAAAACAAAACAAAAAAAATATCCTTCCAAACATTTATTCACTATCTCTATTTGACCATCAGATTGAGGATGATAAGATGAGCTATGAGCTAGTTGAGTACTCAAATAAGAAAATAATTTTGTCCAAACATTTCCTGTAAAAATGGGATCTTTGTCACTTACAATAATTTTCGGGTTTCCATGTAGCTTTTGAATTGTTTCCATAAATGCAGTAGCAACTATACTTGCTTTAAATGGATGAGATAATGTATAAAAGTGTGCATACTTGGTAAGTCTATCAACTACCACCATGATGACACTAGTTCCTTTGAAATTAGGTAAACCTGTGATAAAATCCATTGAAATATCCTCCCAACATTGACTTGGAATGGATAAAGGTTGTAGAAGACCCGGGGTCTTAATTGTATCAACTTTATTTTGCTGGAAAACCAAACAATCCGCCACAAAATTTTGAATATCATATTTAAGGCCATCACAAAAAAAAAATTCTTCACCCTGTGGTAAGTTTTTAGAAATCCCGAGTGTCCTCCTAAAGGAGAATTGTGCAATTCCAAAAGAATATTTTGTTTTACTTGGGAATTCTTGCAAATATATAAGCGATCTTTGTACCATAAGGAATCATTGTTTCAACTATATCATATGTACTAGGATCTTGCTGCAAATTTTGAATGAGTGTCCACACTTCGTTGTCCTTCTTCCATTCATCCCCTGCTTTGGTTATCCAATCTGGGTGGATAATCGAAATGGCACAAAGAAATGCTTCCACCTCTTCATCCTTTCTTGAGAGTGCATCTGCAACAACATTTAGCTTCCATTTTTTGTAGATGATTTCAAACACATAACCCAACATCTTTGTGACCCATTTTTGTTGCTCTTCTAAAGATAGTCTTTGTTCCAAAAAGTGTTTTAAGACTATCATGATCAGTTTTTACCTTGAAGTGTATTCCCATTAGGTTAGGTCTCCATTTCTTTAGTGCATGTAGTATTGCCAACATTTACTTCTCATAAATAGCCTTTTGTAAATACTTTCCTTTGATTGGATGACTTTCAAAAGTAATGGTTCTTCCTTCTTGTAGTAAAACAACACCTATTTCATTTCCTGAGGAATCACATTCCACAATAAAGGTTTTTATGAAGTTTGGAGTAGCTAAGACTAGTGCTAGGAACATTGCCTCTTTAAGATGTTGAAAGGCCTTACTTGCTTCAGGAGTCCATTAAAATGCATCTTTATTCAATAATGTTGTTAGAGGTGCTGTTATTATCCCATAATTCTTAACAAACTTGTGATAATACCCTGTTAACCCAAGAAATCCGCGCAACTACTTTATGGTTGTGGGGACTTTCCATTCCTTAATGGCTTTAATTTTTTTAGAGTCTACCTTAACACCCTCGTGAGATACAATGTGAACCATATATTCAACCTCTTAGATGACCCATATATTCCACCTCTTAGGTAAGATTGTTATTGTCTTTTTGTATGTAGATGATTTTATTTTGACAGGGAGTGATGATTTCATCATCGTTGATTTCAAAGCAGTCATGAAAAGTGAGTTTGAAATGACTGAAATGGGGTTGTTAAGATATTTTTTGGGTATAGAGTGAAGAAAACAAAAAAATGCATTTTTATCTCTCGAGAAAAGTATGTTGCAAACATTTTAGAGAGGTTTAAGATGTAGAAAAACATGCCAAAACCAACTCAAACAGTGACGGGGTTGAAGTTGAGAAAGGAAGATTGCAACAGCAATGTAAATCCAACATTATACAAAATTCTGGTGTGAAACCAAATGTGTTTTACCACAACTAGACTTGATATAATGTATGCAGTGAGTTTGGTGTCAAGGTTCATAGAGACACCCAAAGAGACACATTGGAAAGAAGCGAAAATAATTTTAAAGTATTTCAATGGGACAAAGGAGTATGGAATTTTGTACACCACAACAGATGATTTTAGGCTGGTTGGTTACAATGATAGTGACTAGGCAAGAAGTGTTGATGACAGAAAAGGCACGTTAAGATATGTTTTTCATTTCGGTTCAGGATCCATTTTATGGGCTTCCAAGAAGCAGCTGATAGTTTCATTTTCAATAACAAAAGCTAAATATGTCACCGCAATAGTAGTAGTGTGTCAAGGAGTTTGGATGAGAAGGATGTTGCAGGATTTATGTCATGAACAAGATGGAAGAAACACTATTTTCTGTGACAACATTTCAGCAATTGCACTATCAAAGAATTTTTTTTTCATAAGAGGATAAAGAAAATTGATACTAAATATCATTTCATAAGAGAAATAGTGCAGGTGAGAAAAACAACTTGCAGACATCTTCAGAAAGCCATTGGCACATGAAAGTTTTGTCTATCTCATAGATTGTTTGGGAATAGTCAATGGTGGTAGTTGTTATAAGGGGGAGTGTTAGAAAATTAATCTCAACCACCCTATTCAATTTTCTGAAAACAGCCATACCTCAATAAATTTTTTGGAGGTTGCAGATTGAGTTTGCAGGGAAGGACATTGCATAAGTGAAGTTCTGAATAGGAGGAAAATTACTCGACAATTACCCATTCTGAAACATATTAATTAATTAAACTAAAATCAGAATTTAATGAATGGTTGGAAGAAATGTATGGTTAAACATTTATTCTGCAAGTTTTATTTACTTCACTCAACTTCTGTAATGTTCATAAAGTCATGTTCTCCCATCCTGTGTATTAAATTTTATCTGTCATGTATTAATTTCTTAGATATTTATGTTTTGAATTAACAAGCAAGAATAGGTTGAATGAATTGTGGCAGATGTAAGTGTTGAATGAAGTGTGTTAAATGTAAGTTTGGAAAGACAAGGGGAGAAAATTGTGGAGAATTTTTTGGTGCACTGGTGAGAACAACAACAGTTATAAGTTTTTACAGTATGGAAAAGTTCACGTATTGTCCCATGTCTCAAAAATTTTAACACTGAGCACCTTTACTACAACATGTTCTCTTACTTTTAACCCTTGAATTAGATGGGTGATCTATGCAGTCCCTGTAGTGACTGTTGTGATTTAAAATGTAGAAAAAATAAAACCAACCATATTAACATATTTACCAATACCTATTTATTGGGTGATTTAAGAAATCCCTCTAACTAATACCGTAATTCAAAATTCCAAGAATTATTAGTTGTTTCTTTAGTGAATATACCATTTTTAATAGTCAAAATATGTATCTTATTTCTAGCATTGAATAATATTTTCCAACTCTCAAACTCAAAAAAGAGAGGCTGCAATTATAATAGAAGTGATGATTAATATTGTAGGAAATTGGACAAGAGTAAACCAATATAACATCCTCATGTCAAACCAAACTAAATTAATCATCCTACATTGTGAAATTTCCATGTTAAATCTTCAATAAATGTTTGATTGTCTTATGTTCATAATGGAAAAAAACCTGACATGTTTGAAATGCAACTTCCTTTATTCTTTATCCTTCGATTTTCAATACTAGTTCCTAGCTCATGATCAACTGAGAGTTGGGTGGACCTTCTCATTTGGCACAAACCTACTTTAGAATGACCAGTTTTCCCGACGATGAAATTTTTCTTTAAGCGGACATTTAAAGAACATGGGTATATGATCAGGCAAGACAAGTAGATATTCCTATTTTTTTCTTTGTTTATATGTATAATTTGTTGAATGGTGGTTTATAATTCTTATTATTTACATACTAATTGAACATTCTTGAGATATGGCAAAGGATCATGTTCTTTCTTTGTTATGGCTTAGGCTAAATATGCCTTTATTTCTTTTCTTTCATTTTCTATTTTTTGTTTTATTTTATTTGTGTGTAGGGGAAAGTTCCTTTATGAAAATAATTAACTTGAGCTGTCAGAAATTACAAAGTGTGTTGATCAAGTTTTCACAATCAAGGTCATAAGTATTTATGGATAGATTCCAAAATAGGGCACCTTCCATGAAAGGAAACAAGTATTAGTCGTAAAGACTTGTATGATTCATAATGATAAAAAATAAGAGAAAACAACCAATAATTATGACTTTGAAAAATACTCATGTGCTCTTACTTATTGGTTAGCAGATTCAAGAAATGGATGAAGTGGTACCATCCAAGCCATGCACATATATGACCAACATTTTTGTCAACTCAATGTCAAGAATATAATATCTTTAAGAATATTTCTAAAAGTTAATATCACTATTAATCCCATTTGTAAAATAACTCTATATTTTCTATTTAAATCTACATTTTATTGGTTGAGCATGTTTCCCACACTACAAGGAAAAGACGCTCTACAGAGGTTATAAAGGAGGTTTTTTGTGTTATAAAATTGAGCAAAATTTTCAAAAAAACATATGCTACCACATCCATTTCTGGTAATGGAGGTTTTGGCGGAGCTTTTAATGGAAATTGAACACAAAAAAAAAAAGGTGGCCGGAGGTTATTACGGATGTTTTTCCATCAGTGCTCTTATCAAATTTGAACGCACCGGTGCGTATTGGTAGACAGCACATCGGGGCGGTCTAAGGAGAATGCACCGGGCCGTTATGGAAAACAACAACACCGGGCCTGGTGTTGGTGATACAACACACGAGGCAATTTTAATCGGTCTAGGGATTTGAGCGGTGGCCATAGGTTGTATAAGCGCACCGGTGCATGTATCTTTATGAGGAACCAGTTCTCCGTATCACAGAAAGGAACCGATATTTATAATTGGTATCGGTATTCGTGCAGTGCACATGGCATCTACAAATTCTCCGGTGCTTATAGATACATAATTGCCCTGCTGCGCATTATCACACAAACGCACCGATATTTATAACTAGAATCGGTATTAGTGCGGTGCCCATAAAATCATAAACGCACCGGGTTTCATTTTTATTTTTTTAAACATCCACCTCTGACAGTCGAATTATTTTGGTTGTTTTAAATTCATTATTCATCAATATTCGACACATCTTATAACAATATTCATGTTAATTACATTTTTATTAATGCATTTGAATGTGTTGTTTGGATTAATTTGTTATATCATATCAAAATTATTGTGGTTTTTTAAAATTCATTATTCATCAAAAGTCGACACATATATATAATATTATAACAATATTCATATGAATTAATTTTTTATTAGTGCATTTGATAACGAAAATGGAGAACGCAATAGCGACAATGGAGAATGCAATAGAATAAATTAAAACAAATATTATGATTATATATATTTATATATGAATAAGAAAATCTTTATCATACAAAATGGGACAATTATTCGTATCCCTTTGTATTTCAATTGGGACACTATGTCCATTAAATTAAACAAAATGTCTGATTTCACAGACATATTTCAAAAAATAAAACGCCTTGCTTTGATATCCAAATTACATAGTGATTATTATTCTTCGCTTCAACTTCTGTCACTGCCAGAGCTACTTCCATGACTTGGGTTATTTTCAGGAATGTTTTGTTCACGACGTTTAATCTACAAACATAAAAATAAATTGAAATAAGTGTATATACATTGGTGAAAATAATGAAAATTCCAATATTAAATAATATACATCAATGTAAATCGAAAAGAAAAATGACGTACCATAGCACAAATTGACTCATAAACTATACACATTCTTTCAAAACCATGTACCATGCCATCTTTCAAAATTTTATCTGTTGGCGCAGTTCCATACTTTGTTTCCTACAAGTTCTATACCTTATAACAAATCATATATTTAATATAAAATATGCTTTTGTTCTATTAATTATAGATGGAGCTAATTAAAACAAGATCGATATATTCTTACAAATTTCACAATTAAATTCTAATATGCCAGCATATACTCACAACCCATATTTAACCCAATTTCAATCAATTCGTCTGATGATTCTTCTTTGTATGTTAGCACCTATTTGAAGACATTCAATGATGATTTTTGTAAAACAACTTAAAAAATACAAAAATGAAATCCAGTTAAGTTGTTATAAGGAAGTAAAAATTACTCACAAAATTAGAGATCAACCATTTTATTCCTTGTCGTCTTGTTTTATGTGTTGAATGGGTTCCATTTTCTTTTCTTTTATGCAAGAAAATTCTTGAAAATTAATATTTAATGCTAAATTATTTATTTATTGTACCTAATGATCGAAAAATTCAATGATTACATATTGAATTTGAAGCACGTTGTTCTATTCATTCGACTAGATCCCTCAAACTTTTGTAAAAGTTTTTCCCCATTTCGTTAACTTCCAGCACCACTCCAGATGAGCCAAGGAGAAATTTATTTTCATTTGAATGTTCTAATTTTTTTCTTTTCTTAGAACAACATTCCTTTTTTGAATTGTTGGTCCTTGTAGAACATCAAACATATGTGAATTAGTAGAGTGTTTGACACATGTTATCTAATAATTTTAAGTATATTATTAATGATAATTAAAAAAAGAAACTCATATTGGATCGATAGTATTGTTTCATTCACTCGATTCATCTTTTTGAAAATTTTCAATTAAACTTTTATGCTCTCTTGGTCGTAGATAAAAAATAATCATATCAAGCTTCGTCATTTTGTGGCTCTACATGATACATAATAAACAATACATATTAGCTAAAGTTACATATAGTTCAAAAATAATATTTTTTATAAAGAATTTAAAAAGAACTTTACTTTTTTTCTTTTCTTGATGTGTTAACAATATTTTTGTTACTTGATATCTTATCAGTAATTTATTTATCAATATGAAACCTATAGGATATCATTCATTAATATATTTATAATTAAATTCTCAAATTTTCAGTTAGAAAATAAATCTTGAGACACCAGTGCTCCTTTCATGAAACCCACACCATCGTCGGTGTGTGTATATATTAACAATGCACCGCTAAATAGTATAATACGTCGTACGGTACGTTCGTTATTATAAATGCATTGCAAAAACAATGTAATAAACCTAATGGTGTGTGGGCTATTATAAACACACCGCAAAAATGATGTAATACACCATATAGTGCTTTCCTAGTTAAAGAGAGCACCGGTGCCCTATTTTAGATTTGGCGCAAGGATTTTAGAAATGTTTTCAATTTTTTACGACACAGAACTTGCAAAGTGCGTTTTAGTAATACAGAGCACCAGTGCGGTGGAGTACACAGGGTGCACCGATAAAGAAAAATCCATTTTTTCAAAAAATTACACAATTGTCGAATGGATCTGGATCCGGCTATGCAAATCGTCCCGTGGGTTGGATGTCAATCTAAAATGAAAAACCCTAATTCTGAAATCACAGAAACATGGAGAAGAAAGGGAAAAAACAAACAAATAAAGTGTTCAGGGTAAAAATGGATAAAACTGCAGGAAAAAATAAAAAGCTTCTGAAAAAAGTAAAAAAAAAATTAAATTTAATCACGAAATGGTTTAAAATTCTATGATAAAGGACTTCAATCACCAGAGTTTTGGTTTCTGATTGTCTGAATACTTCTGTTGGAACGTATTTCGCCATCCATAGTGCCCTCGTGCTCTCTTGCTCCAAGTTTGTCTCCTACAAAAATCTGATTGAAATTTTTTAGCAAAAATAGTGAAATAATAAAAATTCTATAGTATTTAAAGAATTATTTTATCAAATTAGAGTTTCGAAAATATTTTGCCGCCCATTTTTCAAATTGCCATTTTTTTTTAACTTAAACAAAATAGAGTTACATTTTTTTATTTGCATTTATTCATTTCCGGTGTGTGTAAATGTGACGCACTGGTGCGTTTTATTAATACTACGCACCGGGGCCTGTTAGGATAATAACCGCACCAGACTTTTACATTTTATTTTTAAATTTCTTTTAAATTTTTGTGTATGTAAGATCATAAAAAATTATGATAATTATAAAGTACATGAATTTGTTTTCATTATTTTCTAAACTTTATATATATAATATCATAATAAAATAATGATAGTTATAAAGTACATGAATTTGTTTTCATTTTTTTCTAAACTTTATGTTACAAAAATTTGTATTATTCTAGATTTGTTATTTTACAATTATTTGCAAATTTACAAATTTTAATATTTTAATAAAATCATTCCACATTAATACAATTAAAATTTTCACATTAATACAATTAAAATTTTACATACAATTACATTAATTAAAATTACAATTACAATTAGAATTAAAGTTACAATTACAATTTTACATTAATTTCACATATATGAATTACCATTACAATTACAATTACAATTTTAATTTTACATACAATTACATTTACAATTTTACATATAATTGCATTTACAATTACAATTACAATTTTACAAATATTTTACAGACAATTCAATTAAAATTACAGTTACAAATACAATTACATTTACAATTTTACATAGAATTACATTTACATTTACAATTACAATTTTACAAATATTTTACATACAATTCAATTAAAATTATAATTACAAATACAATTACAATTTGTGAAATTTACATACAATTACAATTACAATTATAATTTTACAAATTTTCATATATAAAATTACAGTCATTTCACAATAAATTAAATTTTACAATTACAATTAAAATGTTACATTAATAAATATTTTACATACAATTACACTTAAAATTACAATTAGTACAAATACAAATACAATTTTACAATTTTACATAGAATTAAAATTAAAATTACAATTACATTCATGACATAATATTTAATAAATATCATGGTCATTTAATAATATTAAATTAATTAATAAAAATCATCACGATCATGATAACCATCGTACAAACATCATATGACTAATAAACACATTCAATTAACATCAAATTAAAATTATATATTAACATCATCACAACACAAACATCAAATATACATCTCAATATAATGTCAAATAACTCATGTGCCTATCACATATACACATCTATCTGCAAGCTAAACATTAAATGAACATATCTAACATGACTAACAATATGTGCCACATCATGATGATTATCAACATGAAAATTAAGTACAACTGCAACATGAACATAAAATACATGGACCATATCCATATATATATATATATAGAATGTTAAAAATATACAATTGTAATATAAATCATGTCATGGATCAAGCTCTGGTGGTAGTATAACAACATCATGAATAACAGTAGTAGAAGTGGATGCGGCCTACTTAGTAACGCTAGGTGCAGCCTCGACAGTCAATGGTCAACTAGCCTGCTCATGATCATGATGATCACTAGTACTGATGGATGCATCCACTGGTGGTAGTACAACATGATCAATATGAGGCATAGTAGTAGTGGAGGCAGCCTGCTCAGTCAATAGTACTGCAGCCTTGGCGGTCGATGGTCCAGTCTGCTCATGATGATCGTGACTAGTACTCATGGTGGATGTTGCAGGCTGCTGACTGGACATGGCCGATGGTCCAACCTCATCTCCATGATAACTAGTGTCAGATGCTGGCAGTGGAGCCTCATGTTGATCATCAGGCGCGCTGCGAGGTGAATGATCATGAGATGCATCTGAGTGGCTACTGGCAGAATGTCCATCACGTGCCACAACTCAACTACGCCTATAGCTATGGACAACCCTCCTCAATCCCATAACAATTGTTGTAGCTCCTACGACATGCCACATCAGGTCGTACATGTCACGCATCATGCCTATCCACATCTGTATCAATCTATCATCACCGTGTATATCTCTGTAATGAGCGGGCCTGATGCCCACAATGGAAATAAGTCCAAAGAGTTGGCTGCCCAACTCCATCCAGTATCTGCTCTTTGGTCGACCATGCCTAGCAAAGGGTGGTACCGGTGCACCATGAGGTGCATGAAGATCATCTCGATCATCTGGCGCATCAGCCATCTCCTGATCGAAATCATCAGGATTGAAACCTAGATCATGTGGTGGATCCAACATCTCATCGCTATCAAAAGACCCAATGTCCGCAAAATATCACTAGTACATTTGGCAGAAATTCCGACACTTTGGTTCCGACACTTTTGAGCAAATGTCAGAAATTTCCCCAAATTTTATCAATTTTTCAAATCCCGCCCACAACTATCGCTATACCGACGTTTGGAGACAAGTGTCGGTATTGTGACACTTAGAGGTTAGTGTCGGTCTTGCGACATTTGTAGAAAAGCGTCGTAATTGTGACAGTTTGGGCAACAACATCAGAATTGAGACGGATTAGAGCTAAGTGTCACTATTGTGACGTTTGTAGGAAAGCGTCGCTATTGCGACAGTCTGGGCAAAAACATCGCTATTGTGACAGTTTGGGCTAAAGTGTTGGAATTGGGATGGATTAGAGCTAAGTGTCAGTCTTGCGATGTTTAGATGAAAGCGTCGCTACTGCGACGGTTCGGAAATTAATTTCTTTGGCCTCTCCTTTAATAAATAATAATCTAATGTGGGTCCCCTTTTTGAATGGTTGGAGCAACATAATAAGATATCTTCAGTTGAAATATCACATTGTGATGAAGATGGAAGGTGGTTATGATGGGACTTCTAAGGAGTTTCATAAAATATTAAAGACGTGATGTGCTCACTCCTTGGTTCACTTTTAATGTGTGCCCCCAACCACGGTCGGGTGCTCTGTGTCGCGCAGTGTGAGGTCGCTCGACCAGGCGCGTTCGGGTCGGGCCGTTTCCCTCGAGGGTGCCCGTATCAGATTTTCTAAGTTGTGACCGCCTGGGTGCCTTGTTTTCCATTTTCTCCCTTGTGTCATCGTTCGTTCGGGCACGTTGTGCCGCGTCGTGTGAGGTCGCCCGACTGGGCGCATTCAGGTTGGGCCGTTTCGTTCAAGGGCGCCCGTATCAGTTTTTCTAAGTTCTGACCACCTGGGTGCTAACTTGTGCACATTCGGGTGGCCCATTTGTCTTTTTCTCCCTTGTGGCATTGTTCGGTCATGCGCGCTGTATCGCGTCGTGTGAGGTTGCCTGACCGGGTGCGTTCGGGTCGAGTCGGACTGTTTCGTTCGAGGGTGCCCGTATCCGTTTTGCTAAGTTGTGATCATGTTTGGGGGGCCGTTCACCATTTTATCCCTTCTGGCATCGTTCGGTTGGGCGCCGCGTCATGTCGCACCGTGTGAGGTCGCTCGACTGGGTGCGTTCGGGTCGGGTCGGGCCGTCATTCGAGGGCGCCCGTATCAGTTTTGCTAAGTTGTAACTGCCTAAGTGCCTTGTGCACATTCGGGTGGCCCATTTACCATTTTCTCCCTTGTGGCATCATTCGGTTGGGCACGCCCTATGAGGTCACTCAACTGGGCGCATTCAAGTTGGGCCGATTCGTTCGAGGGTGCCCGTATCAGTTTTGCTAAGTTGTGACTGCCTGGGTGCCTTGTGCACATTCAGGTGGCCCGTTTTCCATTTTCTCCCTTGTGGCATCATTTAGTCGGGTGCACCGTGTCGCGCCATGTGAGGTCGCCCGATCGGGCGCATTGGGGTTGGGTCGGGCCATTACGTTCGAGGGTGACCATATTAGTTTTGCTAAGTTGTGACCGCTCGGGTGCTTTGTGCACGTTCAAGTGGCCAGGTTTCTGTTTTATCCCTTGTGGCATTGTTCGGTCAGGCGCGTCATGTGGCGCCGAGTGAGGTCGCCCAACCAGGCGCATTCGAGTTGGGCTATTTCATTCGAGGGCACCCGTATCAATTTTTCTAAGTTGTGACCACTTGGGTCCCTTGTGCATGTTTGGGTGGCCCGTTTGCTGTTTTCTGCCTTGTGGCATCGTTCGATCGGGCGCGCTGTGTTACACCGTGTGAGGTCGCCGGACCGGGCGCGTTCGAGTTGGGCCATTTCGTTCGAGGGCGCCCCTATCAGTTTTTTTAAGTTGTTATTGCCCAGGTGCCTTGTGCATGTTTGGGTGGCCCATTTTCCATTTTCTCCCTTGTGGCATCGTTCGTTTTGGCGCGCCGTGTGAGGTCGCCTGACTGGGCGTGTTCGGGTCGGCTCATTTTGTTCGAGGGTGCCTGTATCAATTTGGCTAAGTTGTGACCGCCCGGGTGCCTTGTGCACATTCAGGCAGCCCTTTTTTTGTTTTCTCCCTTGTGGAATTGTTCGGTCGGGCGCGTTGTGTTGCGTCGTGTGAGGTCGCCCAACCGGGCGTGTTCAGGTCAGGTCGTTTCGTTCGAGCGCGCCCGTATCATCTCTGCTAAGTTGTGACCACCCGGGTGCCTTGTGCATGTTCGAGTGGCCCATTTTCCATTTTCTCCCTTGTGGCATCGTTAATTGTTTGGGCGCGCCGTGTCATGCCATGTGAGGTCGCCCGACTGGGCGCGTTTGGGTCGGGTCATTTTGTTCGAGGGCGCTTGTATTAGTTTTGCTAAGTTGTGACCACCCAGGTGCCTTCTGCATGTTCGAGGCCTATTTTTAGTTTTCTCCCTTGTGGCATCGTTCGGTCGGGCATGCCGTGTCGCGCCCTGTGAGGTCACCTGACCGGGCGTGTTCGGGTCGGGTCGTTTCATTCGAGGGCGCCCGTATCAGTTTTGCTAAGTTGCGACTGCCCGAGTGCCTTTTGCATGGTCGAGTGGCCTGTTTGCTGTTTAACCCCCTATGGCATCATTTTCCGTGTCACGCCATGTGAGGTCGCTCGACCGGGCGCGTTCGGGTCAGGCCGGGATGTTTCCTTCGAGGGGGCCCATATCAGTTTTCTAAGTTGTGACCACCCGAGTGCCTTGTACACGTTCGGGCAACCTGTTTTCCATTTTCTCCCTTGTGACATCATTCGGTCTGGCGCCTCGTATCGCGCCATGTGAGGTCGCCCAACCGGGTGCGTTCGGTTCGGGCCATTTCGTTTGAGGGCGCCCGTATTAGTTTTGCTAAGTTGTGACTACCCGAGTGCCTTGTGCATGTTCGGGCGGCGCGTTTTCCATTTTCTCCCTTGTGGCATCATTCAGTCGGGCGCGCCATGTCATGCCGTGTGTGGTTCCTCGACCGGGTGCATTCGGGTTAGGCCGTTTCGTTCGAGGGCACCCCTATAAGTTTTGCTAAGTTGTGACTGCCCAGGTACCTTGTGCATGTTCGGGTGACCTGTTTCCATTTTCTCCTTTGTGGCATCATTCAGTCGGGCGCGTCGTGTCGCACCGTGTGAGGTCGCCTGACCAGGCGCGTTCGGGTCAGGTCGGGTCATTTCGTTTGAGGGCGCCCTATCAGATTTTCTAAGTTGTGACTGCCCGAGTGCCTTGTGCATGTTCGGACGGTCTGTTTGTCATTTTCTCCCTTGTGGCATCATTCGTTTGGGTGCGCCGTGTGAGGTCACCCCACCGGGCACGTTTGGGTCAGGTCGGGCCGGTTCGTTCGAGGGCACCCATATCAGTTTTGCTAAGTTGTGACTGCCCGAGTGCCTTGTGGACGTTCGGGCAGCCCTGTTTGTCATTTTCTCCCTTGTGGCATCGTTTGGTCAGGCGCGTCGTGTCGTGCCATGCGAGGTTGCTCAACCGGGCACGTTCAGCTAGGGTCGTTTCGTTTGAGGGCGCCCGTATCAGTTTTGCTAAGTGGTGACCACCTGGGTGCCTTATGCACATTCGGGCGGCCCGTTTGCCATTTTCTCCCTTATGGCATCATTCGGTCGGGCATGCCGTGTCGCGCCATGCGAGGTCTCCCAACCAGGTGCATTTGGGTCAGGTCGTTTCATTCGAGGGCACCCGTATTAGTTTTGCTAAGTTGTGACCACTCGGGTGCCTCATACACGTTCGGGCAGCCGGTTTGCCATTTTCTCCCTTGTGGAATCATTCGATTGGGCACGCCATGTCATGCCGTACAAGGTCGCCCGACCGGGTGCGTTCGAGTTGGGTTGTTTCTTTCGAGGGCACCCGTATCATTTTTGCTAAGTTTTGACCGCCCGAGTGCCTTGTACACGTTCAAGCAGCCTGTTTTCTGATTGCTCCCTTGTGGCATCGTTCGCTCGGGCACACTGTGTCGTGCCGTGGGAGGTCGCCCGACCGTGCGCGTTCGGGTCGGGTCATTTTTTTCAAGGGCGCTCGTATCAATTTTGCTAAGTTGTGACCTCCTAGGTGTCTTGTGCACGTTCGGGTTGCCTGTTTTCCATTTTCTCCCAGCTTGTGGCATCGTTCAGTTGGGCGCGACGTGTCGTGCCATGTGAGGTTGCCCGACCGGGCGCATTCGGTTGGGGCGTTTTGTTTGAGGGTACCTGTATCAATTTTGCTAATTTTTTACCGCCCGGGTGCCTTGTGCACATTTGGGTAGCCTGTTTTCCATTTTCTCCCTTGTGCCTTCATTTCGTCGTGCGTGCTGTGTCACACCGTGTGAGGGATGGCAGCGTATCAAATTTACTAAGTTGTGACCACACGAGTTCCTTATGCCCGTTCATGAGGACCGTTTGTCGTTTTCCCCCTTGAGCCTTCATTCAGTTGGGCACGCCGTGTCATTTTATTTGAGGGCACCCACCGAAACCTGTTCAGGTCAGGTCGTTTCGTTTAAATTATTTCTATGTAAAAATATATATAAAAAATTATGTATCTAAAAATACTCCATATTGTTTAAACTATAATTCAAACACATACATATAATTAGCTCAAATTTTAATTTAAAATGCAAATTATTTTAATATAATTTCACATTTAAATATATTTTTTGTCATTAATATATAAATATAAATTTATTTTTACATATAATGTTATAATATAGTTTCAAAATAAACATCACATTAATAATTTTACATTCAAATATATTGTTTAAATAGAGTTTTAACTTACTTTTATATATAAATATAAAATAGAATAAAAATTTTGAAAAATAAATTTCTAAAATTATTATAGAATTCACACTGCATTTCACATATATTAACAATTCTATTTTAAATATATATATATATATATATATATTTTATATAGTTTTGAAATAAGTTATTAGATTGGTGAATAAAATTAATTACTTTAGAATTTTGTCTAATTTATTTTTTGGTAATTTAATTTCATGAGATTCACATGAAATCTCAAGTCAAATTTAAACCAGGTAAACAAAAACTCTAATAATTTCATGAAAATCATCCAAAAAATTATTGAAATATCAAACTTGACAGTAGACCAATATGGGTTAAGTTAGTTTTATGAGGATCATGTTGGAAGTTATGTTGTTATTTTCAAAATCAAACTAGTCGTTATCCTAACGACTAGTTTAGCCAATTCTAATATATATATATATCACAATTAATTAAATAATTAATTAGTTACTTAATTAAATAAAACTAACCGTTATTATTCGATTTTAATTTTCAAAGTCAAACTAGTTCTTATCCTAACAGCTAGTTTAGCCATAAAATATTCCAAGCTATTAGACCTAGATCTTGGTTAATAATATTTTACTATGCACCATTATCAAGGATAAGTCAATATTTTGTTATAAATAATATCAGGGTTTTCCATTCATTATTTACCTTTGATCCTTTTATCATGGTTGAACTTTGATCACTTTTATTTTCTTTTTATTTATTGAGCTCCCATTGAGTTCAACACATCTTGGGTTTTCTGCACCATTGAGAGAGATAATTACTAAATATAATTATTATTTTCTTTATAGGATAATTTTCATCAATGGAAGAAAACATTAGAGGTGGAAAAAAAATTCAAAAGGGTGAAAGGGGTGATGGTAGAGTTTATTTCCCTTGCAAAAGATGTTGTATGAGAAATAATGTTAGAGTTTTAATAGCAACAACAAAAATGCATTGTAGGAAATATGGGCACATTGATGGTGGATCGAATGACTATCGTCCCATGGTAATTAATTATCTATCTTCATTTTGATTATATCGTAAAATTTTATATTATTTTAATATTTTTTATATGCGCACTAATGTTTAATGATTAATGTTTGTAATTTTCATAAAGGCATAGTTGCCCCCCAACTTTTTGCAGATGATCAACCAGCTTCCACAGCTAAATAGTAGTATATTAGATGATGTTTCACCAGTACAAGAGAATATTGCAGCAGATATTAGTATTGGAAATGATGTTGTACAAGGTGAAGAACATGAAGAGAATGATGAAGGTAATTTTAATGATCCCATGGAGGTATATCATGATGACAATAATGAGACAGTTCACATTGA
The DNA here is from genome assembly GCA_034641835.2 of Pinus albicaulis. Classification (NCBI taxonomy): domain Eukaryota; kingdom Viridiplantae; phylum Streptophyta; class Pinopsida; order Pinales; family Pinaceae; genus Pinus; species Pinus albicaulis. The sequence continues at coordinate 877,256,492 of CM076575.1, read as the reverse complement.
TGATGGGACAAATCAAATGCTCCAAAACTTGTATGGTGATTCAGATGATGATGGTGGAGATAGTGACGGTATTTATGATGTAAATCTGATTAAAAAGTTAAGTGAACGACTTTTTGAACACTCAAATGCAACTCTTCTCTCTACTACATTGTTGCTGGTGAACTTAAAGGTTATGAATAATTTGTCGAACAGATGTATGACACAACTCCTAAGGTATGAAATATGTATATATGATCACATATATGTAAATGTTGATTATTTTCCCTCTTTTTAGTTGTAATAAATGTGTAAAATAATAATTCAATACTTATATAAATATATATATTATTAATAATCTTTACATTAACTAGTTTTTGTTTATGCTGTAGATTGTTGGGTGAATATTTGTTACCATCGCCAAATACTTTACCTCAAACATATCAAGATCTATGTGCTATTATGAAACAATTTGGAATGGAATATAACACTATAGATGCATGTCCTAAATATAATATTATATATTATAGAGAACATGCGTCGAAAACAGAATGTCCGAAATGTGGTACCAGTAGATATCGAACAGATCAACTAACCAAAAAGGTGCCTCAAAAGGTTCTTCGTCATATTCCCATAATTCCACGTTTGCAGCGAATGTTCAGGTGTAAAAGCATAGCACATTTTATGGATTACCATTAAAAGAATAGAAGTGGAGATGGTGTTCTTCGAATGCTTGCAGACGGTTCTACATTTAGAGAAATCGAGGAAAAATATGTAGATTTTAAAAATGAACCTTGTAATGTTAGGCTTTCATTGGCAGCTTATGGTGTTAATCCATTCAGAGAGCTTAGATCTACTTACTCAGTGTGGCATATTTTCATTATCAACAATAACATTCCTCCTTGGATGTTAATAAAGAGGGAGCACATAATGTTGACTATGATTATTCTAGGTATTTGATACATTATTTTTTTGAATGTAACATTTTCATTTCTCTCGTTGTTTGCATGAATATATATTTTCTTTGTTTACTTACTTATATATACATATATCATGGTAGTAATTATTATGTACGATAATTTTGAACAATTAGGTAAGTACCAGGTCAAAAATATATTGAGCCTCTTATCGATGAGCTAATAAAGTTATGGCATCGCATCACTATGTATGACATCACTAAACCAATCAAGAAGAAGAGATTTAAATGTCGTGGAATGCTTGTATGGACAATTCATGATGCCCCAGGACTAACACATGTTTGTGGTATGTAATATTTCGTTGCACTTTAACATAACACACAATTATCTAAATTAGATATACCATATTTCATGTTTTAAAAATGATCTCATAGTATAATTGTTATTGATCCATCTATTCGCCACGTCTTCAAAAAAGGGTAGATTTTCATGTCCAGTTTGTGGCCCTAATATGAAGTATCGTCGTTCGCCAAACTTAGGAAAGATGGTATTTGATGAGTTTAGGCACTTCCTCTCTAGGAACCATAAGTATCATACTACTAAAAAACATCTTTTCAATGATAAAGAAGAAACTAGATTAAAACTACAAAGACTGACACCTCAGTTGTGGAAGTTGGCATATAAAAGAATTAATAATCATCAAGCAGCTGGTATGTAATTTATCTATATATGTATATAGATATATATATATATATATTAATTATTTATGTAATGTTTGGAATTTTTGTTTTAACTAATGAATTTATTTTATTGTATTTTATAATTATTGTTTTGATTTATTTTATTCTTTGATATCAAGGTCGTCGTCACAATGAAGGTACTAATATTGTACTTCTACCTGGAATGAAATGTTATCCTTCTTAATTCACGAGGTTGCCCTACTATGAGGACCTAAAAATAGCTCATTTGTTTGATACAATGCATGTCGGGAACAATGTGACAGAAACATTATGGCGAATCATAGATGGTGCACATGATAGAGATAAAATTGAAAAAAATTGTGCTGATATTAAGAAATCGAATCATGCAATGAAAAGTGTGATCAACAGATCAAATAACAATTGAGTTCGAAATTATAATAATATTCCATGGTTATTAACAAAACAACAAAGCAATGATGTAAAAGAGGTCGTTAGAAGAATTAAATTTCCAACAGGTTTTGCTTCAAACATAAATAATATCTTAACGAAGAAAGGTGACTTTAGTGGGGTGAAAACACATGATTGGCATACCTTTGTTAAGGTAATTTTTTTGGTATACGTTTTTGTATGTTATTGCTTGAATACATCTTTTAAATTTTCCTTTTTTCTGTTTAATTTGGAAACCAATAATGATTCATTTTTTATTGTTATAGTATGTTCTACTTGTATCTCTCCCAAACGACTTCGACAACAATGTCAAACAAGTTATATATGGTCTTAGTAAATACATGAGGTAAGTAGTTTTGATTTATACGCAAAATCTCGCTACAATTTCTTTTTGTACTTAATGACATGATGTGTTAATTTACTTGTAATGAAATATATATTATGTTTCATTGAAATAACCTTGCGTAATGATTTGCAGATGGTTGTCATTGAAAGAAATCCATCAAGATGAAATAAAGTATTGGAAGATAGAAATTCCTCGGCTAATGTGTGAAATGCAAAAGTATCTACCTCCAACATTTTTCAATGCACAAGAACACTACTTGATACACCAAGTTGAGGAGATTGAAATGTGTGGACCAGTACACACAAGGTCAATGTGGATGGTCAAGAGGCACCTGAAATCCTTGAAGGATTTGGTTAGACAAAGAGCACGACCTAAGGGTTCTATGGTGGAGGGATATGTGGTATATGAATCCATGGTGTATATTAGTCATTATCTTCCTATACTAGTTGCGCCAACTATGAAGGCGGTGGATTGCATTTGGGATGTGAACTCCATCAAAAATTTGAAGTGGAGCACCTGTTGGGAAAAGGTAGAATGAAGAAAGTGAGAGGTAAAAGATTTATTATGTATAATACATATAATGTTTCATTTTTTTACATCATGTATATGATAATTATATTCATTTAGGTCTTATTCTTTCATATTTTATTAATTAATATAATTTACCATGGTTATAAGTAATATTTATTAATATTGGTGAATTATTATTTTTTTATTCAGGTGCTCAAGATTATGAGGCACTACTTTTATACATTGCAAACAATCTTGAGTGGATGAGTGAATGGATTGAAACATGTAAAGCACGTAACGACGGTAGGTTATCATGGAAACTACTGTCTGAATTGATTAGAGAAGCGTATCGTAGTGGAGATGGAAATGTTACGGACAGGGAAATCGATTTAGCATATGGTTTGAAAGATAGAAAGGTAAGAAATTAATTCACCTATTTTATTCATTACTTATTTTATACTATATTTATAATGTGACAACAAGTTTGATTTTTCAGTTAATTTTCATGCTGTGTAAATTATATGATTAATTATTAATTAAGAATGCATCTTTTTCATGTTTGGCATATTGCAGTTGAAACACCACAAGGCTATGTGGTGCAATGGTCATAAATTTCGCGTTAAACAGTTGGATGATAACAGGAAAAATTTTGATAGTGGGATAACTGCAGTATTCCAGGTCACTAATGTTTCCTCCAGGAGTGACAGACATCCTCGAGAATCTGAAAATAGATATTATGGGTTTTTAGATGATATAGTTGAGTGTGACTTTAATTCCTTCAAAATAGTTTTGTTCGACGTCAAATGGTATAGGCTACGAATGAATGTACATGATGATGATAGAAAACTTATTAAACATGAAAATGGATTTCCAATGGTTAAAACATCACAATTTGAAGCAGGAAAAGATCACTATGTTTTTCCAAGCCAATGCGAACAGGTCTTTTACTCAGAGGTTCCAGGTGAGAACGAATGGTCATTTGCTATTAGATATGATCCAAGAGGAAGGCCAGTAGAGTATACTGCAGAGGAAGAAGATGCTATTGATCAAGAAGAAGATGATGCAGTGCCAGATGAGTAGGAAGATGGATTGACAAATGAAGAAGATATATTAGAAGATGAACCAGGCATAGGAGATGAGGCAACAATTATTGATGATGATGTCGATGAGGATATTATTTAAAATGACATAATTGATGATGATGATGATGACATGGTCGATCATTTCAACACCATTTCTGAATTAGATGTTGTTATAGATGTCGATCAGTTGGATGAAGATCAAGAAGATACAAAAGAATAATATTGATACAGATGTTATGTTCGAGTATGAGCTGGTATGTTATAACTTTATATTTTAATACTTTAAAATATTGTCTTTAAATAATTTACTAATTATGTGGGTTTGTTGCATGCTGTTTATTATTTCGAACCAATAAATAATGGCCTTACTATTGTACAAGCTAAACTAAAATTATGTATTTATACAAACACATATTGAAAATTTTGTTTACGACCTTAATTAATTTTTGGTTTGTTCGTATTCTATTTCATAGATTGGGTATTGGGAAGATGAGAGTGACGTGAGGGAGATGGGAGGGGCCATATGAGATTCCAAATTCACGTGGTTGGCTTTGTTCAGTACAGAATAAATTATTCTTGAAACCAAGAGAAGCTCATTCATCTTTATTTAATTTTCATTATCATAAATGTCATCATTGTTGTCTGATTATTGCAACACAAAAGTTACTGAAATTGTTAGAAAACATTAAAAGTGCATTTATTTTAGGAATTTTCCAACAAGGCCATAATATTTTTTTCCGGATGACCATTTTCTTGCAGCTGTGTCGTTTCGTTTTAGGGCACCCTCCCCAACTCATTCGGGTTGGGTCGTTTCGTTTGAGGGTGGTCGTATCAAATTTGCTAAGTTGTGACCACACGAGTGCCTTGTGCACGTTTGTGCAACCTGGTTTTTGTTTGCTTGCTTGTTCCTTCATTTATTCGAGCACGCCATGTCATTTCTTTTCAGGGCGCCTACCCAAACTTGTTCAGGTCGGGTCGTTTCGTTTGAGGGTGGTCGTATCAAATTTTCTAAGTTGTGACCACATTGGTTCCTTCAAGTGCACGTTCATGCAGCACACTTTTTGTTTTCTCTCTTGTGCCTTCATTTAGTCGGGTGCGTCGTGTGATCAGGGAACCCACCCAAACGCGTTTGGGCTAGGTCGAGTCGTTTCGTTTGAGGGCGGCCGTATCCAATTTGCTAAGTTGTGACTGCACGAGTGCCTTGTGCATGTTCGTGCAGCCCATTTTTCATTTGCTCACTTGTGCCTTCGACGATCGGTCGGGCACACCATGTCGGTTCGTTTGAGAGTGCCCGCCCAAACCTGTTCGGGTTAGTTCATTTGGTTTGAGGGCGGCCATATCAAATTTTCTAAGTTGTGACTGTAAGCGTTCCTTGTGCACATTCGTGTGGCCCGTTTGCTATTTTGTTTGAGGGCACCCGCCCAAACCCGTTTGGGTCAGGTCGTTTTGGTTGAGGGCACCTTCCCAAATGCATTTGGGTCGGGTCTTTTCGTTTGAGGGCGCCCACCCAAACATGTTTGGGTTACGTCATTTCAGTTGTGGGTGCTTGTATCAAATTTTCTAAGTTGTGACCGCATAGGTGCCTTGTGCATGTTTGTGCAGCCGGTTTTCCATTTTCTCTCTTGTGCCTTCATTCGGTCGGGCACGCCATGTGATTAGGGCGCCCACCCAAACGCGTTCGTGTCGGGTCAGGTCGTTTGATTTGAGGGTGGCCATTTCAAATTTTCTAAGTTGTGACCACACAAGTGCCTTGTGCACATTCGTGTGGCCCATTTTTCGTTTTCTCGCTTGTGCCTTTGTTCGGTCGGGCGTGCCTGCGTATCGTTTCATTTGAGGGCGCCCGCCCAAACTCGTTTGGGTCGAGTCATTTTGTTTGAGGGCGGTCGTATCAAATTTGCTAAGTTGTGACCACATGGGTGCCTTGTGCACGTTCATGCAGCCCATTTTTCATTTTTTTGATGGTTCCCACCCAAACCCGTTGGGGTCGGGTCATTTCGGTTGAGGGCGCCCGCCCAAACGTGTTCAGGTCGGGTCGTTTCGGTTGAGGGCGCCCACCCAAATGCATTTAGGTTGGGTCATTTCGGTTGAGGGTGGTCGTATCAAATTTGCTAAGTTGTGCCTGCATGGGTGCCTTGTGCACGTTCATGCGGCCCATTTGTCGTTTTCTCCCTTGTGCCTTCGTTTGGTCGGGCGCACCATGTGAGTGCGCTTGCCTAAACACATTTGGCTCGGGTCGGGTCATTTCGTCTGAGGGCAACCGTATCAATTTTACTAAGTTGTGACTGCACGAGTGCCTTGTGCATGTTCGTGCAACCTGTTTGTCATTTTCTCACTTGTGCCTTTGTTTGATCGTGCACGTCGTGTCGTTTCATTTGAGGGCGCCTGCCCAAACCTGTTATATGATGAAATTTGCATGTTTATTTTTTTTCCTGCATGAAGGATGCACTTGGTTTTTATGACCAAGTTGGGCAGACTTCACCCTTCCACGAAATTATTCACTTCTATCACATTCGCAATGTTGAATTCCTCTGATACTACTCCTAGAACTCTGACTCTACTCTACAGCTAGAATGACTTAATGGAATAAAAACTTATCACTATGACAGTTGTACTTCATAAGAGACTACTAAGAATCTTAAGTGTGGTAAATTCACCTTCACCTGTCATTTGAACATAGAGCAGAGTTATCTTAATCGTCAATTTTATGGATAATAGACATCTGAGCGATTTTTAACCCTTAGGGATGATTAATTAAAAATTTATGAATCTTAATATTTATAAATTATTTAATTTTCTATTTTTCACTTCAAAATTTTATTATGAAAACCATTTTAAATTCATTTTTTTATTTTATTGTTTGTTCATTTAATCTTTTAAAAAGTTTGTTTGTTCATTTAATCTTTTGAAAAGTTTGTTTTTTCGGCAGAGTTCGTTCGTGCTTTGAACCTCCGACCACATCTGGTTGGTTTCTTTGACACCGATGATCTTGTAACATCTGATCCTACGGTGTAGAGAGGCCGACGGATAATAAGGGTTTCGTCCCAGCCATCTCTTTCGGCATTTCGCGCTATTCCACTCAGTTGGATGTTGAGGGTTCTGCAGCTGGTACTGGAGGGTTGCTTCTACGGTTAGTTTAACTAGCTCAGTCATGGCAGTCCCTATTTTTGAAACTCATTACTACGAAGCCCATGTCACATTTTTTCTAAATTTTGCTATCTTTCGATGAGGGTTTACAAGATAGGGTCCCCTTCAGTTTTATAGTATCTCAATTCCTCCTTCCATTAGAGTACTTCTATGATGACTTCAACAACCTACAATAACTCTGCATGGTAGGAATAGGTAATCCACTCAGATGTCTCTTATTAACGATCATTCTTTTCTAGCCACTGTGTTATCTTTTTTTTTTTGATTAGATGGGTAACTCCAAGTGGTTACATACTCTTTGCAGGGTTTGTGGAATTTGGAGACTTCAGGCAGCCACAAGCAAGTTGAAAGGATGCAGATGAAGTTAGCTTTCCCAAGATGCATGATGGCATTCCTTGGAAACAAGTACTCATAAAATTACTACAGAGCTTCCTATTCTGTGCGTAATTCCTTCTGGCGATAGTTTATAATACTTCAGGGTTTAAGGGTTTTTAGTGCCGTAGATGAATTGGGCTTGTTTAAATGATATTTCCAGTTTTCGTTTTAGTCTGCTATCGAGGACAGTCTTTCTTCCTACATGATATTTCCAGCTCTTTCAGGCAGAAAATTTTATTAACTATTGTTCATACGATGTTCTTTGATTTTTATTTCGCAGTACTGTTGATTAGGATTTCGGGTATATATATAAATAATAATGGAGCTCCACCAACATGCGAGTAATATCAGTTCTCTCCCATAGTATTAAGGGTTAGGATGAAATATGGAATCTTCCTGTGAATTTATGGAAATGCCTTATTCCTTTCTCCTAGACATTTTAACTACTGTCTAGAGAGAACCTTGTGCCCTAATATTCTATATCTTCAAAACCGATTCGAATCAGAGACTGATATCTCCAGGTTTTTCAAAGCGTGATCAAACTCTTTGAGGGAGGTAGTGAGGAAGAAGAAATACTCAACCTGAAAATGCCCTACAGCCCTACCCTCTATTTCCTTCCATTTCATGCTTGAAATTATAGGTTATAAAAATCATCTTCTTATCTAATTCAGAGTTTCAGTCAAACACTCATGGAAAAGGCTGTAAAGCATGTGATTCTCCTCAACTCATTAGATAACATGCATAAACTCAGTCTATTTTCTTCCATCTTCACCTTGACTGTACAATAAAACAAATAAAATCTCATCATGTTTTCTAATTGAGCATTTTAATATGGAATTTTTACATAATGTAGTAAAGCATTGAATTCTCCTAATATCCATTTGATAGTGCACAGAGCCCTGATTCACGATCTATTTTCTTCCATCTTCATCCCGGATAGTAAACCAAGGAAAATCACATCCTCTTGTCTAATTGAGAATTTCAATCTGACATTTGTACATAAGACTGTAAAGCATGTGATTATCTTCAACTTCATTACATAGCACACACGGGCCTCTTTCATGGTTTATTTAGTTATTTTCTTTTATCCTCTTGTCTGACAACAACCTTTATGCACCCGTGAGAAATCTTGTTGGAACACTGAAGTGACAGGTTCTTGCCTAGTTTCACGCAGGAAACCTATCGCCTCAGGTCTGCTTCTTGTGATAATAATTTTTAAAGAATCGCCCTTGTTTGACTGCAAAACAAGCTCGCTGATTTGATGAATCTTTGAAGGATTTTTTTGTTACTCTGTCTAGGTGATCATTAGACTTGTTACTTTGTTCAGGTGATAATTTATTTATAATACTTTAATTTTATTTTCTGGTTCATTCTTTAGATTCTTTGGAGGAGATCATTGAAATCACTATTTTGCATTGGTGATTTTTGAATTAATGTTTTCAGAGAATTTTACTTCATTTCCAGGTTTTAATTTCTTTATTTTTTACTACTTTTATCATTTCCACTTTGTTTCCAAAAAAAATGTCTGGGGGTAAATAAATTTCTTCAATCCCCCTTTCTTAATTCCCTTGATATGTTTCCAAAGGAAAACCATGCTTTTATTATTGAAATCACTGTTAGGTGATTTTTGAAGTAATAATTTCATAGAATTTTATTTATTTCTAAGTTCTTTAAATTTTCTATAATTATTTTCACTATGTTTAAAGCCCTAGGGATGCCTCCTTTTCCTTAAAACGATGAGGAAAAGAAGTGAAGTAGAGGTGAAAAGAAATATGATTCGTTGAGTTAGGGGTGACTGCCAAGGATTTCGGACCCGTGTCTAGCTATTGGGAGAACTTGAGTAAAAAATACCTTGATTTGATAACTTTTCTCTTGAAGGAGTCCTAGAGGTGGTAGCCCTAATGAGACAACTACAAGAAAACTACACGGCTACTCTAGAAGTTTATACTTCGTTTGGCAATAATTAATGAAATTTTAAGGATGCAATATGCAAAATAACCTCTCAGAACATTCATTCATTATCCTATCCTTTAATAACACATGCAAAATTTCAAAAAACTTCAATGCTCTACCAAAATTACATTAATTAAGGCACATTACAAACCATAAGACAAGATTCCATGCATTAGACATTCAGTAGATTAGAAATATAGCATTAAAAAGCACTTACAAGATAATGAAGAATATATCCATCCACATAAATGTAGCAAGAAGCTCAAGAGAGATAGGGGAATTTTCCAAATGTCAAAATGCATTTAATCCACCCCATAAGTAGACAAACAATGTTCGAATGGAAAACAATGTTTGGAATTGTTTGAATGGCAAACAGTGTTTGGAATTTATATGCTTATACAAAATCAAAATTCAAGCTCCTCAATTTGGGGAGGTAATACATTAATCCTGGTTTTAGATGGGTTTGTTCGATGTGTCAATCATTGCATCAACCAATTGCACTATTACATGAAATTGTTTAATCTGTTACATCTTTTTGATTTGTTACATGCTGTTACTATAAACTTGCAACCTTGGGTGAGATTTTCTTTTAGCTCTGGGAAGGCTTACTAGTGCTGCTATTTATTCCTTTCCCAGCACACACATGCATGTTACCAGTGAAGGTTCATCAACCAATTGTGTCTCTTCTTGTTCTTGATAAATTGTGCATGGTTATGCCTCTTGGCTATAAGTTATAACACATTGCCATGGTGTTGCTGAGAAATTTCAATCAACCAGCCTGCACTGAAATTGTTAATTGTTTTCTGTTGGAATTTGGACGTTCTCTGCATTCCTCCATTATTCTTTGAGCACTGGGTAATGCGGTGGTTTCAATACCATTTTTTACTGGCTAAACACATCAGTTCATACATAGCTTTAGATTTGGACCAATTATCTTCATAATTGCAGCAAAGTTGTCTGCCTAAGAGAGCACGAGACAAGCCAATGTATAAATAATTGATGATAACTATCCGACCCTTTTTGTTCAATTTTTTCGTTGTGTTCTCGTCTATTAATCTATCATTGTACAATTATAACTTTCATCCAACCATAGTTAGTTATTTTTTTCTCTGTAATCAACTGAATTCATTATAGATAGTTACCATAATAGATCATAACAAGTCCTCACTCTTAATCCAGGACACACCTATGTGGGGATGACTGCAATAGATTTGAACTCTTGGTAGAGTACTCTATATCATCTTTGGAAAGGTATGCAACAACATTGGTAGAGTATTTGAAGGTCTTGTTGAGGTTGGTCATATCGGTCCTTTTCCCAAAGAATTAATGCTCATGACAACTTTGGTTGTGATGCATTAAATTTTTTGTCATGTAAATTGACAAAATGTTTTAGATGTTGTTAACTTTTAGGCTCTGTCTGCATGTCTCTTAATGCAGTATTTAGCAAAAAAAAATGTCCTGAAATCTTTTCCAGCAAGTTTTTTAGTAAATGAAAAAATTCTTTCTAAGTTGGCAATAATTCTTATAGTTATTCAGAAACCTTTTGTAAACCTTCATATTGTCTGGGAAAGGTTTCCAATAAGTCAGTAAGTATACTACCATTTAGTTGACCCAAGTTTGAACTACAAATAAATTAGAATTAGAATTATATATAACCTTAATAGATGAAGCGAGCCTATTACTTCTTGATGTGCACCACTTGAAATATCTGGCTCTCTGTAGATGTGGTCAAATATGACTAGATCAATACATCCCTTCATGACAGTAGCTTTCTTCACTTTTGAAAAATTTCATTGAGGCCGTGAATTCCTTTGGTGTGAAAGTTTCAATGATAGAAGAACAGATTGTTATCTGTCTCTTCCAGGAAGGTAATGGCAACATACACTATTAGTTGAACACTGTGCATCTTTAGTTGGAAAGTTGGCCCAAATAATAAGTAGATTTGTATACAACATTCCAGCTGACCTAGTTTGCAGCTACTAAACTAATATCCATATATTTATATAAAGAAATCCATCAATTTTTTAAAATTTGTATGCCTCTATATTGGATTATCCCGCTCTAGTAAATAATGACTACACCAATACCATTTTTGCTTTATATGACTGTTACTTCCCACATTTCTATGCTTACTTATTTAGTGACTTGTTTGAGCGTGAAAAGTTCAGTCATATACACACGATTATTATCTAACATTTATTTTCTTTATGTTTGATAGGCACATCGGCACAAAGAATACCGGGACAAAATCCTTAAGAAATATCAGGTTGGTCAGGAACCTTTTTTGATATTTCTCAAATGTTACTTTGGTTTAGCTAGTAATAAGTCTCTTGTATTTGAAAAGATTGTCTTTTATAGAACTTAAGGCTTTGGTTCTGATACTTTTCTTCTGAATTACACACCTGATACATGTATGAAAAAACTACATATTGTGAGATTAATAACACGAAAAGGTAACAAGAGTCACTAGGAAACTCAACTTAGTACTAGCCAATTAAGCTATAAGGTGCATTATAACTTACGTTCATCATCAAATTTATGTGGTTATAGAAGTTCAGTATATAAATTACCGACATTTATGACTAAAAGGGACATTCTCATAATGTATGAAATCACTCCAACAACAGTAAAGTTATTAGTCAGAATATTTCCTGTGCATATATTTTACATATTTCCAACAGTGATATTAGAGTGAGAATACTCAAAGAAGATTGTTTCAGAAAGCCAATTTTGAATAGAGAGAAGCCAAAGAGAAGTTTAAATTTTTCCATGAGTTGGATATTGGCATTATTATTAGGCAAAAGTTATTTTCTAGAAAATAAAGTCAAGGAAATGAACTTTTGTGAATAGAAAATACTTGCAAACTTTCAAAGAATTGAACAACCCATCATGCATTGGAGTCACAGGGGAGAAAATAGAAGTTTGAAATTAATATGACCTTGTAGCATTAGCCATGGTCTTAAACACAAAGCTAAAAATTGCAATATGGATTACTTGCAAGGGAGGAGGAAACTCGCCAAAATGCAATCACAGGTTTTCATTTACATGTGACATACAAATCTGATACATCATAGAAGGTGATGCAACCGAGACACAATTCATTCAGAGCCACGTGGGCCCTAGCATATAGCCATTTATTATTTTAAAAAACAGACACAGAAACCAAGAGCATAAATTTGCATATAATATAGGCACATGCTGCTATATAGTCTTATTAGACAACATGCACAGATTTTTTGGAAGATTAGTTTTTTGAAAAAGGCATGACAACATTATTTTATTCAGCATAAGCTCTAAGACGTCCAACAGAAATTTGAGAAGCACAGATTTGAAGTTATATTTCTATCCTGATTTTCTTTTTTAAATGCAAGCAACAAACTCATCTATTGAAAAATTCCATGGACTTAGCTTTCACACTTTGAAATCAAAGCTTCAAATTTGTTTAATGGAAAGAATTCCATGAGAAGTATAAAGTTGCATAGAAAAGTAACCCATAGGGGAAAGTAAATTAGTTGAATGGTAGAATAAAGGCAATAGGACAATTGTCCTTATTCATTTGGGATTATCAAACAACCAACCACATCATTTGGATTCGAAGAAATCCAACAATGATATCCGAAAATGACTATGAAAATTGTTTGGCAGTAACAAAATGCAATATTGTACATAAACAAGAATTCTTCAGTTTGCAAATGTCATGTTATGAAATTATGGCACAGACTATGTAGACAATTTGAGGTCGTCGTTGTCACAATTAGTAGAAGTTGTAGTCAATGTAGAAGAGAGACACAAACGCTGTAATATATTCATACATATTAGCTTCTGGTTTCTCCATAATTTTTTTCACCTATCATGGGGAGCACTCCATGTGATGTGCACGGATTGCACTATTACACGAAATTGTTTAAAGGGGATACAGCTTGTGTAAAGGTCTTAGCAACATCTGGCACACCAAATAATGCTGGCCTCCCATGCCATTCTACTTTAGAAGCTCCTCTGACAATTGATATCCCCAACAACACTAAAATGTCAGATGTTGAGGTGAACAATCAGCAGTCAACAATTTCAACACAAGGAATGAATATTTCTGTACCAGTTTCCATCCAAAAGCAACAGTTTCCAGCAGTATCTTCCTCAGAAGGTATTGATGGAAATGTGTCAGCAAATTTTGCTCAGCCAGTGAGAAAGAAGAGAAAAAAATGGACTGAAGAGGAGGACAAAGAACTAATTTCTACTGTCCAGAAGTGTGGTGAAGGGAACTGGGCAAGCATTTTAAAAGGAGCATTCAAGCACGATCAAACATCTTCTCAGTTGTCACAGGTGATACACATTTCCGTCATATTATAAATAGTCCTCTTCTTCTCGTCTTAGTATGAGGAATGTGAATTTGATCTTCTTGCTTTGTTTAGTTCTTGTAGATTTATTTATGTATATTGTGCATTTAGTCAGATTCAAGCTTATTTAGAAAGCACAATTCATTTTATTTACCTGATATTTAATTAGGAATTTTCAGAATAGTTTATTTTTCCAAGTTCGTTTTCCTTTCTTTTCCCTTAAATATGCTAAACACTAAAGCCAATAATAGTTCATCCACTATATATTGAGTGCCAGAAAGTGAGGAATGACAATTTCTTGACGTTATTCATGTAGTCCCATAAGCTATAATTCTAGGGTTATTACAACCTCAATAAAATCCTTATGTTTAACTTCATCATTTTCCTTATCTAATGATGGCTTTTGAATGAATGGTAAAAATAGTAATTAAATTCCTTCAAAGACAAACTTATAGTGCAAGTTACAAAAAAGATCAGATAACCAGGCATTGTATGCAATGCCATAGGCCAAAATTGTTGTATATGAGTACTGTCACGTTTAATTTTTTTTTTCAAATATATATATATTTTTTAATTTTTAACTTATCATCGGTATTGCGATGCTTCCTAAGCATCGGTCTTCCAACGCCTTCAACCTATGAAATTTTTGCCTTTCATCGCTCTTGCGACGCTTCCTAAGCGTCGGTCTTCTGACGCTTTCAACCTACGAAATTTTTTCCTTTCGTCGCTCTTGCCATGCTTCCTAAGCATCCGTCTTCTGACGCTTTTAACTTATGAAAATTTTTGCCTTTTGTCGGTATTGCGACACTTTATGAAGAGCGACGTTTAGGAAGAGTTACGTTCTAAACGTCGGACAACATATCGTCGGAATTGCAACAGTTGAAAAACGTCGAAAGAGCGACAGTTTGGTAAACGTCGGAAGAGCGACAACTTGTAAAACGTCGGAAGAGCAACGGTTTTGGATACGTCAGAAGAGTGACGGTTTGGAAATGTCGGAGGAGCGACGGTTTGGAAAACATTGGAAGAGCGACAATTGTTTGGAAATGTTGGAAAAAGTGTCACTCTTCTGAAACTTTATTGAAGTGTCGGAATTGCAACGTAATGGCTAACCACGTTTTTCCCGGCCTCAAACTGTCGCTCTTGCGACGCCTATGTGTCGAAATAGCGACGAAGTGGCCGTCAGAAATTGGTCCAAATATACTAGTGTATATACAAGTACACAACAATAATTAGACAATTTCATTGCATAATTTAATAAAAACAAGTTAAAGAATAAGTTAGAATAAATATAAATAAAACAGTAATATTACCTCTATCATCTAGCAGCTCATCAGGAGTGAAGAGGGTGTTGGGACACCCTCGCTAATCTAGTCCAGCACAAGGACATGGGACCATAATGAAGGGATGTAGCCTGCCAACGCTGGTTAGTAAGTCAAGCGAATCATGTGATATCCTCGCTGGAAACATAGTGTCTCCCCTCTTGGGCATCATCTGCCCCCACATGTGCATCCGGGCCTGCAACATCGGCCTACGAGGCTGTCGAACAAAACTCGGTCTCATCTCTGGAAACCTCTCAAAAAATAAACAAAACAGCTCTGAAGCAAAAGGGAAGTTGACCCTCTCTTCTGCATGAGCACGAAATCTATCTAAGGCCGTATAAAACTGTCGCAAAAAAATGGTAGAGCACCTGACAAGTCATGGCTGTTGTACTAAATAATAAACGTAATATAAAAGAGAGAAACTAATGCATTTCCCATCACTGGTGTTGTGAGAAATTATCAAAGCGATAATAGAGAGGCACTGCACGTCCTGTCTACCAAAAGCACCTATACGTAACTAACCTCCAGGTACCTGAAACTCTAAAGGAGATAGTACATGTGCTCCAATGTATCTCTGGGAGTAAACTAACTGACTCCCTGCTACACAACCAAGTGGCACATCTGGGAATGAGGGAAAATTCACCCCTCTCCTCGATAGTCCTGTAATAAAATAAATTTCCTCCTCAGTGGGTGTGTACCACTAGTCAGGACCAACCTGAAAAGCTTGTTTGTGGGCATTCAACCTACCGATAAGATGTCTCAAAAGCACAGTATGGGCCTTTAGGCCAGAAATAGCCTCCTCATAGAACTTGAGGAGGCCTACATGTTTAAGGATCAACTGGTTTTTTGCAGTAATAGGCCAAGGGCATCCATCTCTCTCTCTCTCTCTCGCCTCCCATTGGCGAATCATGTCATACTATTCTACTTGTTGTTGCTCTTGTCCTCTCTGAATCATTGCCATATTAAATAATTTTTTTTATTAAAACAGAAATGTACTTATAAATATACATATATAATTATTTTTGAAAAAAAAACACACATAAAAGTCAGTGCTCCATAAAAACAGTCACACATTGGTGCCGGTGTGTTATAATATTTTAGCGCACCATCCTCGGGGCCGCTAAAGAAACTGACTACACCGGCTTCGGTGCCGATGTCTATTTTTCAAGTACCGCGGACTGTTTATAATTTAGAATAGAAGTGCACTGACTGAAATATATGCCCCGGTACGTATAGTTGTGTCAGCGCACCGAGTTCATGACAATGACATAGTTGACAGTGCGGTCTTTTACCTAGCCACACCATTGACCCTCTCGGAATGCAAAATGCGGTGCGCTGACATAAACCAGGGTGGAAAATGTAGTCAACCCACTGCAATGTGATTGTTGGGGTCAATGGTGTGCCTAGATAAATGAGTGCACTGCCTTTTTATTTTTTTGTTTTTAATTTAAAATTATTCGGGTGCCTTTTGGAACTGCCCCAGAAACGGTGCGGTTACCGTTAGCACCGGTAGCAGTGCTTCCTGTAAATTTCACAGGTAGCATTGGGACCAATGTGAGCCAAACAGTTCGAGTGCACTGCGTGACAATTTATTTTTTTATGGTTATTTTTAGATTTATTTCAATATCTAATCCGGTAAAAGGCTTAATTATAGAAAAACTAGAAAAATACCTGTACATTTTGCGGTCGAGGAGGCATATTGGCTGTAAAATTTGAAAAATAAAATTTGGCCACTGTTTTTCAAAATGCAAGCTGCAGATTGGTCGGAAATGCAGAGCAGTAGTGCATGCAATGGGTGCAATGAGAGCACCGATGGCAGGGCGACTCAGAAATAAGAAAATAGCACAGAGGTTTGAGAGCTCTGGAGCACTGAGGAAAGTGAATAATGAAGTTTTTTGGCCATAATTTTTTTTATTAACCCTGTTCCGGTGCACAGAGTTTTATAAGCGCACTGGCGCGGTTAGGAAAACTGCACCGGGTGGTATCAATTTTGGCACGTTGTTTATAATGCCCCGGGGCATTGCCCTAACCGCACACCTAGATGTTTCAATTTTGGCGCGAAAATTTTATGATGCACCGAGGCGATGTAATGGTAAAGCACTGGTGCGTAATAGTCACAAAACACTGGTTTTTTGGCCTTAATTTTTTTTAAATATATAACGCTATTCCAGTGCGTGTTTTTTCTGGCGCACCGATGCTCTTACAGAAGAATGTACTAGTTCATTTCTTTTTTGGTGCGATGTTTTATGATGCACCGGCACGGAAGAGTACTGATGCCCTAGTGCATTACAATAATTGGACGCCTCGAAAATGTGTGCTTCACGCACGCTTTCTAGTGTTCCAATGTTCAGTGTGCACCAGGGTGTTCTATGGTATCGTGCGTACCGGTAATTGATAGCTCAAGAGCACTAGAAAATTGAAAAATCTGGGTTTCTTGTCACTTAATTTAACCCTTTACCGATGCGTGTTATTTATAGGTGCACCGGTACTCTTTGCTACAAATGCACCAGTCGGTTTGTGTTTTGGCATGTCTTTTATGATGCAGCGGTGTTGTTTTTGTGTACTGCACCATGTGGTTTCGGTGTTCACATTGTGTTTTATAATGCACCGGCGCAGACGAGTTATGAGGCACCAGTGCTCTATTATATTATGATGCACTGGGCGTGTGTGTACGGAGTGCATGGTGTCTAGTGTGCCAATGATTTGGGCCGCACCGGTGCTTTATTTTTTTGAGAGCATCGGGGCAAGTTTTAATGATAAGAGCACCGATAGGAAAACATCTGCAAAACCCTTCGCCTGCCAATCTCCTCTAGTAACCTCCGCTAGAAACGGATGTATGGGGTATTTTTCTTTGTGGTTCCTCAAAAACATCCACTAGAGGGTCTTTTTCTTGTAGTGCCAAGGTTCTATGTTTCCTTTAGAACATCACTTGGATTATCACAAGTTATACACACTGTGAAAAATAATCGATGGAAGAACAAGAATTTGAGAAGCTTCGGGAAAAGTTGTTAGATGTCAATTATGTGATGTGCTTGTTTTTAATTTTGGAGAATTGATGAAACAAAATAGTTATAAAAAAAATAGTTGAAATAAATCATATGTTTTCCTATGTAAGAACTTTATGAAATAATATTATTCTTTGAAAAATCATTTACACCATTCAAATCTAGTTTTGTTTTCAATGTATATGGCATGCCCTTCTAAATATGCTTCTTGAATCATCTTTCACAAGAGGGAAATGAATGTAATGATGCATTGGTCGTTATAGGCGGAATGAATTGTTTCTACTAAAAGAGAAGACCAAAAGCTGAAGTACAACTAGTAGATGAATGTGACACCTTATAGTATAAAGCAGGAGAATATTGTAATGATTGATGAGATAAAATCATTTCACACCAATTGTTTCAAATCATTGTCCACTTAGTCGGGAAGACATCCGTGTGTTATGCAATGAAATTTGTGAATGTTGAATATTATAAAATAAAATTAAATAAAATAAAATAATAATTTATATGTTAAAAATAAAATGTACTTCTTTGAAATATAATAATTGAAAATTGAAAAAATCCAGAACAATTATTTTTGTCATGCAATTTCATTTCTGGGTTAATCACATCTAGGTATTGGCACTCTTGATGGTTGGATTCTAGGTGAACCCTATGACAATCATCATTATAGAATTAAACAAATTCCACACAACTTTATGCATATTCACACCACAAACTAAAAATTGCACTTAAAGAATCCAAGAGGTTGCCTCTTTTTCCCTTCAAATTTAAAACTAACAACACAATGAGCAATTGAGAAATTTTTTGAGAAAAAGTTGACAAGGTAGAAAATGTTACATAGGTTGAGAAGAGGAGAGTGGTAGAATTGATGGAGTAGTAAGTTGAGAATTATTGGGTGATATTCATAGGGTGGTTCAATGTAGTAAAGTTAGATGAATCATGGCACTTAGAACCAAGAAATATTCCCAAAAATTACCCATAAGTTTGTATGTAGTATGGTCATCTTTTCATATTTCGAAAGAAAATGGTATATTGCGAAACGTTAAGAAGTTTTACTGCATATAAGTAAAAATCAACACTATTTATTGTACATTATTGTTATTTATATCATTTTCGTTATTTCTTGTGTCTGGATAGTGGGATCGAGTCTTAACCCCAAAAGATAGAAGGAAAAAAGAATCTTGTAGTGAGATAAATGAATCCAGTTAGCTAGTGAAACTGCATAATTAGGGCCATCACATCTCACTAGAAAGGCATCAAAGAAAAACATAGGGTCATCCCTAGCAACGTTGGAATTCAATGTGGTCTTCATCAATGCAGACGTCGATCTATGAAACTTTGGCCTCCTACTGAGCCTCCACAACAGAGTAAAGTACATGTCCATGGAGGTATTAAATGGTGAGTGCCACCTAGACTAGGATAAATTAGAGAAAATATGGATAAAGTTTAAGCTTATATGCATTAGAAAAACGCATGGGGGATTCACTAGTGTAACAATACCATACCACATGCATTCATATTGAGGGATATATATTAAGGAAAAAGTGAGATAATATATTGAGCATACAATAGGGGGTAAACAATTTTTATATTGTAGGTATAAAAAATGGAGCTCAAAGTTAATGAAAAAATATAAAGGGTTATAAAAAAAAGTTGATAAAAAAATGGACACCTACAATATCTAGTGAAAGTAGGGATTTTTGAATTGGGAGGGTGTATTTGGTTTTTATTGGTAGGGAGTTAAAAATTGTGATATTTTGATTTATTTTCCAATATGTAGTCAAATTAAGGGTATTGTTTAGTATGCCATGAACACATGATATGTCGGAGGTTCATTGAGTGAAAACCTATTGGAAAAACCTAGGTATAAAGTTACTTTAAGATTTTGGGGAAAGGTACTGGTAAGGAGAAATATCTAATAGCTACTACCAAGAGCACAAACTAAATTTTCATTGAGTGAAAATCTCTTCGAAAAACCTAGGTATAAAGTTACCTTAGGGTTGGGGGGAAAGATACTAGTAAGGAGAAATCTCTAATAGCTACTACCCAGGGTACAAACTAAAGTTCTGTGAATTTCCTAAAAACATTTAGTAGTTATTTCCTAAGGCACAAACCCAAGTTCTGTGAATTTCCTAAAACTCATCACTATTGAAAATAGACTTCAAACGTGGAATTCTCCACTCGCAACTATTCACAAAAATAATTTGCAATAATAAATATTGTTAAATATTCCATTTGTAATTATCCATATAGTTTAGTAACCTGATCTCAAGTGCATATAGTAATAATCGTAGTGGAAATTTAAATCACAATGCAATTTTAAATGACTTATCAATATATCCATTTACTTGCTTTCAAAATGTCTGTTAAAAAATATAATGAAGTTTATGTATAGGATATTAAGTTAGTGTTTGTAGTGAGAGGGATCGTGTAAAAAATCATCATTGAAAATGATGGTCTCTCCTTGTCATATTATTTTCCTGTCATTTTTATTCCCTGCGGGTTACGATGCAGTTTGAGGAATCTATGCGTTATGTTCTAGATGTTGAAGTGATGAGACCAATTGAAATGAAAAATATATCTCAATCATTGTCAAATTCAATGTTACCAAGAAACATATTAAAATCTTCGAAAAATTATTGCATAACAAACCAGCAGGGTTGCAGAGCAACTAGTCCTTGCCCAAGAGCATGATGGTAGGAGAAAAGTATGTTGCCCAAGAGTATGATGGCAGGAGCAAAGCCTGTTGCAGGGCAGGAGCAAAGTCTGTTACAGAATTGGGTATTGATAAAGGTGTTGTGTGGATTTTCTGATATTGATAAAGGTGTTGTGTCAATTTTCTGAAACAATTGACAGTTAGTTGAAGCTTGAAGCCTATCTTGGGTGTCCGCAAAAAAAATTTTTGGAGGAAAAAATAGAGTAGCTGTGAACCAAATGAGTCATTCTCCATAGTTCTAGAAGTGCATGTTGTAAACAGAGAGAATTTACTTTGCAACATCCAATAGTAGTTCTGGTAGAAAATCTAGTGAACTGCAAAAACAAAGTTATAACAATGATTCAATGAATTTTAATTTTACACTTCACAAAGCATGCGGTCCACTTGGAAACACATTTCCATGTGTGTGTGTTGGATTTAAATAAACAGTGGATGCCATTGCGATTTTTTAATACAACCAAGTCGAATTCACTCTTTTCAACATATCCCTGAAAAAAAGCATGATTATAATCATGCATGCCTACAAAACACAGCAAGAACCACTCACAGCTTTAATTATAAATCTGTCAAAAATTTCAATGCTCCTGTCTCATATAAATATGCCTAACCCTGAAACTAGGGATAATTATCTTCCATCTCTATTATATTTCCTTGAAGTTACAGTAAGGAAGGGTATATAACAATTACGCAAGAAATAATATCAATTAGATCGCTGAAAATGATGCTTTATATGGCAATCAACTTTTGCAGAACACTACCAAAAAAAAATTAGATCAAATCATTTTCCAATTGCTGGTATTTCCCTGCAATAAAGGTTCAAATAATTTACTTCTTGAACAACGTTTTTCTCAACAAAATTAGTTGTTAAAGGGTTTCAATGAAAATCTGCAAATTAGTGAGGCTTCTAACACTTTGCAATCCAAATAAATTTCTTATACCCAGTGGACTGTCATCAAATATTTTGTACATAAAAGGGTAATTTAACAATAAAAATGACTATAAATAATTTTCTTATGAAGGGAAGGAATTAAAAATATTTAAAACAAAATTTCAAAAAATAAAATGGCTTTGAATAGTTCCGCTGACATTCACATGTTATAATGGTGCGTGAAAAGATTGCTACCTAGTTTCAAAGTGATCCTTGCTTCAAAATAATGTATATTAATAGAACTTAAATTTGTCTTTAGGCAACTCAATGAATTATGGCATTTCTCTAAAAAAATAAAATTCCCACACTATAGCGTGGTAGCCATAAAAAATATAAGTTGTTTTTAGGTAACCATTTGATTTTCTACTAGGCTATGTAAATACCTACGTTGTGATAGAGGAGAGGAAGGAAAGGTAAAGTTCCAAGCGAAGAGGAATGGATGCTGATCTCGGTGGAAAAGACCTGAAGAGAGAATGAAATAGAGAGAATGAACTGCAATCAATTCCAAAAACTCCGAACCTCAGAGGAGTTCAGGTGAGGCTGGATGTGAAAATAGCAGGAGAAATATTGGTTATACCAATTAAGAAAGCACTATAAAGTGACCTTTTTTTTCTCGTAGAGGAATGCATTGTGTCAAAGTTGAACCTTAAAGGAGTTCAGGTGAGGTTAGATGTGAAAATAGCAGGAGAAATATTGGTTATACCAAATAATAAAGCACTAAAAAATGACTTGGTAGAGGAATGCATTGTGTCAAAATTGGATCCTTTCACAGGAAGTTTTTTTATCAATCAACTAAGATGACGAGCCCTTTACAGATATGTTAGAAGGAAAACCCCAACTAAATACATGACCTATTCTTTCACAGATATATTTTATGTCCAAGGAAAACCCCAACTTAATATAGAACATGTAAATACAGGACATGTGCTTTCACAGATATCTTCGATATATAAGAAACATCAAGTTATTCTTCTGAGGAATAGAGGAAGACCGAATAGAGGAAGACAACCCGTTGCAACTTATCAGATGTTCACTAACACGATGGGCAGGTGGATAGTAGAGGGGCCTACATATTAAGTTGATTAGTGTAAATTAAACAGTATAAAACATTGATAAACGTTTTTAAAATTATGACTAACACTGAACATATATTGTTTTCTCGTATAGCCTGCATGTATTACACTTGTAGCCTAATATCTGAAAAATGGTTTTATAATCATATGTGAATCCATTAAAATTAAATATTTTAACCTATTTTTCTACTGTTACCATTTTATCTCGCTAGCGGGCAACAATACCCACTGTTACCATTTTATCCTGCTACCAGGCAACAATACCCACCACTGCTCACATGCCCAAGACCTACGCAGCATCCCCCATAGTCGTTCCTTCTCTTTGTCTCCGGGGTGGGTTTTTAATATTTCCTTGGCCCCGCTCCTTTAATCCAGCTAGCTCATGTAATGGGTGACTTACTCAGGACAGGACCTGAACGTATACCCCAACGAGTAATAAATCAAGTTCTTGAACTAAGTATAGGCATGCATGGAAAGCCATTCATATCTGTTATTCGATCATGCCGACAATGGCTCGCCCATCGACTATTTACAGATAAATTTGGTGCCAGTTCTGAGCTGGTGGAAAAGACTGGAAATTTCTTTGGATGTGGAAAATAGGCTCGCTAATCTTCACAATTTTCACAATTTTTCTGTTTCGGCTTACGTCCACAAGGAGATAAAGAGCAACAATGTTTTGCTGGACAAGAATTTCTGCGCCAAGATTTCCAATTTCAGTCTAGCAAAATCTGCAAGCTAGGGTTCAGGATACATGGCGATGAAATATCTCGGCCAGGGTCTCACCACGAAGAAGCTCAACATCTTTTCCTTTGGTGTTGTCTTGCTAGAGCTTCTCTCTGGGAAACCTATGATTTTCAGAAGAATGGAGATGTGAACAAGGAAGTTATGTTGTGGACTACAATTGGGGCTTTGGTCAAAGGTTCGAATCCCAAGGAGAAGCTCAAGGGTTTCATGGATCGAAAATTAAAGAATGGGTATCCATTGGATATGGTGAAAATATGGCTTTCGCCATGGAAGAGATAGCGAGGGCATGGGTGAATTAGGATTTGAATCATCGGGAAAGAATTTACGAGATTCAGATGAATTTGTTAGCATGGCTATACATCCAGTGTGAAACTATCATGAAGCCCAACGGCAATATAGTCTTTGGAATTCTGGTTAAGTCTACCTGGAGATAACAAACTATTTGAAAGAACTCTCTGACATTTATACCTTATAACATAGCAGGGTCCCTAAATAGAAGGCACGAAGCCACGCCGTTCATAAGTTTGGTGTGGTTTCCAACATAGGTTTCGTGTGGGTTGCGAAAGTTGCGCTCTGTGCTTACCAGACACATGTATTGTATAAGAAAACATTATTGCATAAGAGAAATATAAAAAGCAAACATTTGCAAACAATTAATGCCAATGACTTAATGCTGGCATTATTCTCCTTAAAAAAAATACTAATGATACGAATGAAATATAACCAAGAAATGTATGAACAATATACTATGTTTGCCTCAGGAAAAGGCCAATAATATCATCAAAAATCTTATTGGTTTTTAAAATGGTTCATTGAATGACGAGACGACCAACCATACTTCATGAAAAGGTACAAAAAAAACTTTAGGTTAATTGAAGAAGTATTAATGTGAAGTGCTAAATTCGACTACTATGGTCCCATGCCGAGACAACAGGAACTAATAAGATGGATGATGTCTTGCCTCTTGACCCTTCTCTTCTTCATGTTCAATTTCATTAATATCCTGTGCAATGCAATAGAAAATGGACAAAGTTAAAGCACAGAAAATGGAAACATTTTAAGCACATAAAATGGATGCATTTTTCGCTGATTTTTTTAATAATTTTATAGTAAATTCACTTTGAACTTACGGCTCTAAATTTACACTTTAACAAGTTCTCCATCATTGTGTTCTCTATGATTCACAATTAACTAGTTCTCCATCGTTATGTGTTTTTTTCAAGTAGAGAAATAGAAGTATGTGGGAGCGGTGAAGTAAGAATATGTGAATAACACCAAGCAACACAATATTTTTTTTTATTATGCTAGCTAGTGTTTTATATGTGGCATAAATTGAAATACAATCTAGCTCAGGCAAAAATTAGAACTTTGGATATCAAAAGTGAAGTAAGTTTTGAACTATGGATAAGAAAAGTGATGCAAATTTTGGATATATTACCTTGAAACCTCGCACATATTAGTTTGAAACTTTGGTTATTTTTATTTAGACACGAAAATTAATACATTGAAAACTGGGAAGCTCACAATAATACTTCAAACCTTATGGCCCAATCACGTTGAAATTAAATTATTTTAAATATAATGTTTTAATAAAAACTTTGGTTAAATGTGTTGTCTTGAAAATAATAATCTCAAATTAATAGCGGGACAAAGATCTTGTGATTCCTATAGTCCCCATCCCTTCAAAGGAAAATAATAATAAGTGGATTCAACCTGCTCTTTTCAAATATTTTCCAATCATCTTCATAGTTATACCCTTCATAAAATTAATTCGATGTTTGAAGAAGTATTATGTTAAATTATTATATATATTATTAAAGTAATACATTTTAATATAAAAAATTAGAGTAAATTTTTTGAATATTTAGAAAAAAAATAATTAGAGGATAAAATAAAATAATATTTCTTGTTAAAAAAATGTTTAATACAAATAAATTTGCATTACATCAACTCAATTATTATTTAGAATTTAAAAAATACTTAGTGAATAGATCTCTATGCATCATCACATTTAAAATATGTGTCAATTATCTAGTAATTGATATAAGACTTACAAAATTTAAATGAAAAAGTTAATTTTCTTAATTTAAATTATCGGAAAATTTATGATAAAGAAATAAGAAAAGGAAAAATTTAAAATAATATGTATGTGAGAGTGAGAAATATAAATAAGTTGAAATGTTAATTTTAATTCCATTTCCCTAATGTGGTGCGAACGCGGCAGTTGAAAGGCTTGGTGAGAGTGCTCGCCACCCCACTGACCCTTTTGACATATAGTAAGGGTGGCGTGGCATCCTACTTGCATGCACACATGCGAGACAATTAAGGAGAACTATGATGAGTTAATGGATGTGACAAGAAATATATATTTAAGTTTATTAGCTTGGATGATTAACGCTCTCTGTCAATTGGAGGGTGGTATGAGCATCGATCTCATGAGAGGTACACTAGAAATTCCTGACCAGGGAGTCAAACTGATGGTGGAAAGCTTGGTCAAAGGAAACTGATATTGTACAATGAGGGAAGTTTTCCATCATGGGTGGTGAGTTTTTAGGAGAAGGGCGTGATAATAGCCTAATAGTCTAGGACCAAGGCATCCCATAAGGAATTTCAACACCAATGCATGGAATTAGGGAGGTGGCTCAACACTACGATGCTTGGAGTATGAATGGTCTCCTACAATAATTTCCTCTAGTTTATGTGGTAAGGTGCCTTTTTTCTCTTGTTGGGTCTCTATTCTTATTTCACCTAGTTATCGAAGGCCTTTTCTGTCTATGGGAATAAATTTTGTTTCATGTAAACCTAGGTTTTAGTTTCTTCTCCTAATGTGGGCTAGCAAGAGGCATGCTAGGTAAATTCACTACCCATGCCATCCATATATGAGTTTTCCATTCTTGATGGACCTTTGTAATTATTATATGAGGATTGACTTCATTTCAAATTCAATGGCTTTCCAAACCAAAATGTTTTTTGGGGTGATGTAAGTTATTAATTATTTCCTCTAAGGAAGCACTATTTGCAACCCAACTTCAAAACATTATGCTCGCCATTCGTTTTATACAATTTATTCGTTAGGATTTGTAACCACCTCCTCCCACAAAACCTAAGCTACTGAGTCCATTGGGGTAATCATGTGACGAGAGGCTACTATGATGTTATTCAACCTCCTAAATCACCTTAAGGAAGTGGAAATGATATAACATGATCGAGGTGGATATTAGTGGCCACCCGCCGATTCCACTTGGGGCCCCACCATTGTCTCTTTCAGTTTTTTTCACGACTTACTATTTTTAGCAGTTTTTCAGGTCCTGAGCTTCCAAAGTTGTTTTGGAGCCCCAAACGGAGATAGTATGCCAAAGTTACGTCCTTGGGAAGTTGAAACACCAATTTACCCAAACGAGGCCCATATTTTTGGCGCTTCATCTCCTAGGGTTAGGTTTTTGGACGTTTAGAGTTCTCCATTGTTTCTCCATAATACATAGGCCCTCGAGCTTCATTGTAACACAGTTCAGATGTCTGTAGCCACCACATCTCTTCTCAGAGATTCACTACCAGCACCTTAGATATTTTATTTCCATCATGTTTGTAAGCATATTTCTGTGATTTGATATTAATTAAATGAAGCCTTATTTCCCCTATATTTCTATGTTTATGGTTATTTCTATATTTTGCTACATTCCTGCATAAATCTGGATCAATGGTATCATAGCGGTCTGCTTTTTCTCGATCCTTCTTTGCATGTCCCCAATGAGGTCGGGGTATAAGGATTTAGGGCTCATTCTGGTGGAACCTTTGCAAGATCAACCTCGAAAACCACAACGAATGCCCATGGGGGATGAAAAGAAAGATGAGGGAGTCAGAGATCCTATCTAAATATTGCTCGAGGAGGCCCTCGAAAAACAAAGGAACGCGATGATGGATAAATTTGCCCAGATCCTTCAAAGACTACCCACCAGTGGCGCATCTACATCCAGCAGCCACTCTGGAGGCACGAATCCCTTTAAGGTACAAGTAAACTTTGACATTCCCATATTTGAGGGTCAAATAGATACAAATGTCGTAGATAGATGGTTGAATCTATTAGAAGGATTTTTCTCAGTTCATGACTTTTCTGATCGGAAGAAGATTATTTTTACACTCCTCAGAGCTATCCCTTATGTCAAGGACTGGTGGGAAACCTACTGTGAACAATACTGTCCCATGGGGAGCTATGAGGACAAGTACACATAATGATCCACGCTCTGGCAACAAAAGGATCAAGATGTTCATGAGATAATGAATCTGTTCCATACCCTACACACAAAGTTGGGTATCAAAGTTTCAGAGAAACATTTGGTGCTAAAGTATCGCTGTTGTCTACACAAATACATTCAGGAGGAAATGGAGTTCCTCAACATCTCCTCCCTTGCTACAGCATACCGGTATGTTGCCAAGATTGGGCAGAAATTCAAATAGAAGAAGCGAGATTTTGGATCTGTAAATCAAAAGCAAGGGAAAGGTGCCCCCAAACCACATAACGAAGGAGAAAGCCAAGGCATGGCGGCCCAAGACAACCTGCCAAAGACACAAGAAAAGAACAACATTGCGAAGCCAAGGAAGGACAAGGGAAATTGGTGTGAGTTCCATAAGAGCTCCACTCACAACACAAGTGAGTGTCGGGCCAAGCAGTCACTGGTGGCCGAGATGAGGGCTTCTGAATCAGATGCATGCTTTGACTCTGAATCATAACCTGACAAGGTGAATGACAAAGGGAAGTAGATTATTGATGCAGAGCCCAACGCCACTATTGCCACTACGAAGATCCAGAAGGAGGAACCAGAAGATCCAGAGGAGGCAAAGCGTCTCTTCCACTCCTAGAAGTGGGTAAAGGGTTCCCCACTATGGTTCATTGTCGACAGTGGGAGCCAAAAGAACCTCATTTCAGTAGATGTCGTGAAGCGGTTCAGCTTGCCGACCACAACACACCCACAACCAT
Organism: Pinus albicaulis; assembly: GCA_034641835.2. Lineage (NCBI taxonomy): Eukaryota > Viridiplantae > Streptophyta > Pinopsida > Pinales > Pinaceae > Pinus > Pinus albicaulis. The sequence continues at coordinate 877,227,944 of CM076575.1, read as the reverse complement.
ACACCATCGGGTGGCTTCACCAAGGACGGGATCTTCGCGTCAGCTAGTAGTGCTGCCTTCCCTATAGCATCAAGCCCTTCACGGATGAGGTATTGTGTGACATTTCTCCTATTGATGTTTCTGATGTATTATTAGGCCAACCATACTTGTGGAAGCAACATTTTGTGTATGAGTCACGGCCTCGCGCTGTTATTGTTACTTTGGAAAATAAATTATACAGGATATCATAGGTACCACCGCCTCCCACTATCTCTTTGGTTATTGTAAAATAATGCAATAAGCTCATTTCCCAAACCAGGAAATTTGTGTTACTGATGATCCTCCCCCAGGGAAAGAAGAAGACTATGGCCACGACCTCTATACATGGCTCCTCTGCACGAAAACAAAAAATGGACAAGGTTGTGGAGGAGTACGGGGACATCTTCACCTCACCCACAGGGGTGCCTCTGCACTGTCAGGTCAAGAACCCCATTGACCTGACCCCAAGTGCGCCACTACCCAATGGACCGATCTATAGGCACTTTGTTCTGGAGAATGATGAAATCAAGAGGCAGATTCAGAAGCTACTGCAGAAAGGTCACATTCGGCCAAGTTCATTGCCCTGTGGGAGCCAGATCGTGTTGGTACAGAAGAAGGATGGGACTTGGAGACTCTATATTGATTATTGGGTGCTGAACAAGATCAATATCTGGAATAGGTACCTGATCCCATGGATTGATGACCTTTTGGACCTACTCAAAGGGGAAAAATATTTCAACAAGATCAACTTTAAATCTGGGTATCACCAGGTACTAATCGAACCCTCTGATGTGTGGAAGACTGCCTTCAAAGCCAAGGAGGGCCTTTTTGAATGGCTTGTCATGCCTTTTGGATTGACAAATGCTCCTGTGAAATTAATGAGGTTGATGGATGACATCTTGTTTCCATTCACCAACTCATTTGTAGTGTTATACTTGGATGACGTTCTGATCTTCAGCCAAACTTCGGAAGAGCACCTCCACCACATTCGAGAAGTCCTCCAAACACTGCGGCAACACAAGTTGTGTGCCAATTTGGAGAAGTGCACTTTTGGCATGACCCAGGTTTAATATCTGGGATACATTATTGATGAAAGGGGGTGCATGTGGATCTAGCCAAGATCCAAGTCATTCGGGATTGGCCAGCCCTAACCACCCTAACAGGGCTTCGCAACTTTCTGGGTCTTGCTAATTTCTATCACAGGTTCATGTTGGGATTCTCTCACATCACTTGGACCTTGAGTTAAGTCACCAAGGGAGGAGAGAAAGAAAAATTCTATTGGTCGGAATCTCAAGAGAAGGCGTTCGTAGAATTGAAACATCACCTATGTTCTGCCCCAATGCTCACATTACCAGACTTGCAACAACCATTTGAGATCGAGACAGATTCTTCTGACTATGTTATTGGGGCAGTTCTTACTCAACATGGGCATCCAGTGGCATATCAAAGTGAGACATTGTCCGACACAGTACGAAAGTATCCCACTTATGACAAAGAAATGTATTCCATTATGAAGGCTTGTCGCCAATGGAAGGATTACATTTTGGGGAAGGAGACAATCATCCACACAGACCAACGACCCCTCCAGTTCATACAGACACAAGGGAAGTTGCAGAATGATCGCCATGAGAAGTGGTCCACATATCTACAACAATTTCATTTGAACATGAAGTACGAGAAGGGTAGCACCAATAATGTTGCAGAATGCCTCAGCCAACCACCAATCATGGCCATAACCACCATTCTCAACTCTTGTGGGCATGAGAATTTTGATTGGCCACTTATCTACAAGAGCAATCTAGAATTCAGCTACACATACAAGGCACTCTTAGGGGGTATGCAAGTTCCAAATTTTCACCTCCAAGATGCACTATTATGCCACCTGGGACACCTTTGTGTTCCTTCAAGCGAGCATGCCAAGATGATATGGGAAGCGCACTACAGTTGAGTCGTTGGGAATTTTGGGGTCGAGAAAACAGTGGCAGTACTACAAAAGTATTTCTATTGGCCGAACCTTCGACAGGATGTCGGGAAGTACATCAGATCTTGCACTGTTTACGCCATTGCCAAACCAACCATCAAGAAGCAAGGGCTCTATACTTCACTACCTACCCCTATTCAGCCTTGGGAATCCATATCCATGGATTACATGTCAGGCCTTCCTTCTACTAAGAATGGAAATGACTTTGTTTTCATGGTCATCGACAGATTCTCAAAGATGGCCATTATGGCGGCCTCAAAGAAGAATATCACATCAGAAGCCACTGCTAAACTCTTCTTTGAATGAGTGTTGGTGCACTTTGGGATCCCAGAGTCTATCATATCAGATCGTGACAGCAGGTTCCTCACCACATTTTGGTCCAGCCTCTGGTCAATGTTGGACACCAAGCTCACCAAGTCCACAACTTTCCATCCCCAAATTGATGGCTAGACAGAGGTTGTCAACAGGATGATTGTACACATTTTTCGCATGTACAATTCAAAGCATCCACGCATATGGGATGAGAGCCTTCCCTATGTACAGCACAGTTATAACTGGACTCTCCACAGCTCAACCGGCCACAGTCCCTTTCAAGTGGTCTTGGGCTTCCAGCCACTATGTCCCATTGAAGTAGCCATGCCATTTGCAGCTACTCAGGCCGATTTAGCTCATGTCCAGTCTGAAGCTGACAAAGCAAACAACCTCATCAAGTGCATTCAACACATCTGCCAATAGGTTCATGACATATTGGACAGAGCCAATGCTAAGTAAAAGCAATGACATGATCAACATCGGGTGCCACAGAACTTCCATGTGGGTGAAAAAGTGTGGCTACATTTGCAGAAGGAGTGCCTCACTGGACCCCACCGCAAGATTCGCCCACTCTGATATGGGCCGTAGACCATCACCAAGGCTATAGGGAAAAATGCTTTCGAGCTCAGTATTCCACCATTCCTTGGTCTAAACACAGTATTCAATGTATACCGCCTTCGTCCCTACTTCCCACCTCTATTGGACACCTTTGACATTGCAGAAGAACTCATACCAAAAGAGTTAAACCTAGACTGCATGGAACAGACCACGACAGACTATATCATGGACATGCAAATCAAGAACACTCGCCAACAGAAGATCCAACTGTATCGGGTTGTCAAAGCTGGCCAGCTCCTGCACCAAGGCAAGTGGTTCACCAGGGACCAAGTTCAATAGAAGTTTCCACATCTCATGGAGGACGTCAACACAAAGGGGACGATTGCTTCCTAAGGGGGGAGGAATGATCTAGGTGGATGTTGGTGGCCACCCGCTGATTTCACTTGGGGCCGCACCATTGTCTCTTTCAGTTTTTTTCACAACTTACTATTTTTAGAATTTTTTCAGGTCCTGAACTTCTGGATCCATTTTGAAGCCCCAAACGGAGATAGTATGCTGAAGTTACATCCCTGGGAAGTTGAAACACCAATTTACCCAAACGGGGCCCATAGTTTTGGCACTTCATCTCCTAGGGTTGGGTTTTTGGACGTTTAGAGTTATCCATTGTTTCTCCATAATAAATAGGCCCTCGAGCCTCATTGTAACACAGTTCAGAGGTCTGTAGCCACCACATCTCTTCTCAGAGATTCGATACCAACACCCTAGCTATTTTATTTCCATCATGTTTGTAAGCATATTTCTGTGATTTGATATTAATGAAATGAAGCCTTATTTCCGTTGTATTTATATGTTTATGGTTATTTTTGTATTCTGTTACGTTCCTACATAAATCCAAATCAGAACAAAACCAATCTGAACTTTTGCACATCCTATAGAAGCCTTAGGAGGCAATCAATCCTTCCAGGTGATCAACCCCTGAGAAAACTCATCATTTGGCTGACCTAGACCCGCAGTTGCTCCCATGACAATCCATGCAAGTGACTAAGGCCTTCCAGACACTCCCACAACAAGACATGCTAGTGACTATGGACACTTTTCAGCTAGTTCTATGCCAACGACCCCAAATTTTGTGCCACTTTCCTAGGGCCAAGAGTCACGCCACTTCCCAAAAATTCATGAGAGATTTAGAAATGATGAATAACATGGAAACAAGGGTACCAATTCAAATATTGATACAAGTTCTTGATCTAACCCCTACTAGCCATGACATGAATTTTTTCAAACATGTCACAAATGTGAAATCTACACGTCATAAAATTATATCTGAGCATAGGGGTCTCATATTTAGCTAATATTAGCAAAGAAGCATTGATTCCTTATCACAATATCTTAATTATCATCTATTAGGTAATATATTAATTTTTCATTCATTTGTTGATCAAAATATGATGAGATCCATACATCAAGTTTGTCATAAAACATACTCATAACTAGCATATAATCAACAAAAAATCCAAGGATATGACAACCACAAAATCCACATATAAGCCAATATATTTACACATTAATTACCAAGGAGAAGAATCTCTTATTAATGAATGAAAAGTCCCACCAGCTTCAGGATTTCCACCGACCACTTGACCATATATTGGTTGAACCAAATCTTTCTTTCAGCCATTCACCCCTATTCCATGTTCCAAGCATGAATGTGGAATCTCATGAAACAAATAAAAAAGACAAAACTAGTGCTTATAAAGGAAAAACCACCTCAAACCTCAACCAATGATTCCACCTCATGGTCCGACATGACTATCCATCACTAGATTGGTCTCTACACAAGTTTTCCAAGGCTCCAGAGAGTTTGTTCCAACCAAGGCTTCCAAGATTCGTAACTCAACCCACAGTTGTTGCCAGAATTATAGAGTGTTTGATGAACCATGGCTTTACAGACTAGTAACTCAACCCAGCAAGGGCTTCAATAGTGTTTTTCCAACCAATTTCTCAAGGTCTAGTAGCTTAACATAAGACGTTATAGGGCTTCCAGAGCATTTTTCCAACCAAGGCTTCCAAGAACTAGTAACTCAACCCACAACACCATGGCTATCCAAGAAATGGAAAGGCTAGGAAAAAAAACTATCAATCTAGGAAATCCTCCATGATAATGACACATCATAACCAAGAAACCACATTCATGTGCCATGCATGCCAAAACTAACATGGAAATAATACATGCAACTTGCTACCTGTAAGAAAAACCTATTGTAGTTGATGATCTCGATGTTCATACTCTTCATTTTCCTTCTTGCTCCAAATCCTAAGTATGCCACACTCTTCCAAGAGTGCTCCTAGAAAAATCTAAGTTTCCTAGTGTATTAGAGAGAGAGAATAGATTGGGAGCTCCAAAATTGAACTAAAAAAATTTACCATTTGATCCTCAGAAGCCTTTTTATTAATGAGGCCTCTATTTTCTTAAATTTTCTATTATTTTCCTTCATTTTCCTCCTCACATGCAACCTGTGACCCTTAACCTCCTTTTTCTCATATTTTCCATCATTTATATATATAAAATTCCAATAAATGCCACTTTTCCTTTCCAAAACCTTTTCCATTTCCTTTTCCTCTTTCCCTAGCCATATTAAAACAAATGAACACCCACACTAGGATGTTTTTCGCAAAAAATAAATTCGAATATGTGTCCCATTACCATGGTTATTATTTTTCCTTTATTAACTTTATGACATGGAGTTTTGACCATGGGTGTTACAGAACCCTCCCCGTTGGGGGAACACCACCGCCCGTTTTCAATGACATATAAAACCAACCAGAATACTGAAAGAAAGAAATACTACCCATGGAGATTAAAAACACAACTCATTGAAGTATTTACAATGATCAACCTGCTAAGAAGCAAAACAACATGCCAACATAGAATCATGAGAGCCATAATGACATGACACCCATACCACTTATTGGAGCTTTATAACACAACTCATGTCAGTATTTAAAACAATATAAAAATGTACATATACCAAAATATCATACCACAAAATATAACAAAAAAATTCCCTCAACCAATAAATAGAGAAGGATAAATAGCCTGCATTTGATCCACCATCTCCCATGTAGCTTCATCGGGCTCAAAGTGCTTCCATTGCACTTTAACTTGCTCAATTTCTAGGTTCTGGAGCATGAGCATATTTATATGCAATATATATTGCAGTTTTTCCTGGAATTCCCCTTCTGGATCCACTTGCAATATAGACTAGTCAATCACATGATCAATATCTTTAACATACTTCTTAAGCAATGACACATGGAAAACATCATGGAACTTCATTGTCAGAGGAAGTGCGAGTCAATAGGCTACTTGTCCAATCCTCTCAAGAATATTGAAAGGTCCATAATACCAAGGTGAAATCTTGGCACACGATCCTATCCTCAAGGAGTTCTTCTTGGGCTTGATGCAGAAGTACACATGTTCCCCAACCTAAAGCTCCTTAAATGCCCTGTGTTGATTTGTATAAATGTTTTTTTTGTCCTGTTGTACCTTCTGATTCTTCTTTCTCACTTGCATTTCTTGTTCCATTTTTTCCAACATATCTGATCCTATCAACACCTTTTTCACTATATCACTTCAACTTATGGGAGTGTTACAACTCTGCCCATAGATTCCCTCAAATGAACTCATCGTCAGAGGCTTCCGATACCCATTTTTGTAAGATAAATAAACCAACGAAAGGTACACCTCCCATCTCCTCTGCTAGTGCATCACATACATCCTCAACATGTCCTCAAATATCCTATTTACCCTCTCTATATGTTCATTCTTCTATGGATGATAAGTTTTATTGAAGGCCAACTATGTCCCCAAAACTACAAACAACACTTTCCAGAATCTAAAAGTGAACTTAGCATCCCTTTCTGACACAATCATATTTGTGACACCATGCAATATCATTAAATCTCTGATGAATAACTTTGCTACATCATTAGATAAATACGTAGACTTCACTAGAATGAAGTGCGCTAGATTTATAAACTTGTCGACCACAACCATGATGGAATAACGATGTCTAGATGTCCTCAACAAACCTATGATGAAATACATGGAAATGAACTCCCACTTCCACTTTGGAATAAAAATCATCCAAATTAATCGACCTGGATGCTTACATTCTTCTTTCACGTGTTGACAGTCCAAGAATCTCGCTACAAACTGTGCCACTTCCTTTTTCATATTCGACCAATAATAAAACTTCTTCACTATTGTCAATGTGTTTTGATATCCTAGGTGACCTAATTATAGTTTAGCATGAAATTCCATCAATATAAGCTTCTTGAGCTCAGTGTTATCTGGAAGGTAGATCATGTACCTAAATTTGACCAAGTCACCTATTGTGAGATGATAGTACACATCCTGATCATTTGTACCTTGTTTTAACATGTGCATAACCTCCATGTACCTATCATCCTATTGTCCTACCTACAAGATCCAATATTGTAACTTTGTCACATAGGACCTCAGAGCTATTATATGATTCACCTATAGCCTCTTGCTAAGAACATATGCAACCCTATTCTCTTTACCCTTAATGTACCTGATATCAAAGTCGAACTTGCTAATCCTGACCAAACATCTAGCTTTCCTAACATTCACATTCAGCTGGTCAAATAGATACCTCAATCTATTGTGATCACTCATCAATACAAACCTCCTGTTATCACTCTAGTAATTCTAAAGTTGTGGGATTTTTTTTTTAGTCAAATAATTCTAGAGGTAACCACAAACCTACTTCAAACTCTAGGATCTAGCCTTCCTAGGGGTCAGAGAAGGCTCTCTCTTTAAAGTTTAACTTTGTTTTAATTTGTAAATATTAGGGTAGTTATGAAAGTGCAGCTTTGGTTTTGTTTTGGTAGTTTTGGTGGGAAAAATCACTTGAAAGGAAGGATAGTGGGAAATCTATTTTTACATTGGGCTAAGGAGTCAAAATCAGGCAAAAAAGACTGGGATCAAGGGAAAAAGGTCAATTTTTTTCAGGGCAAGATAGATAACCCTAGGAGATCTTGGAAAATTGTTTTTATGAGGTGGTATGATCAGGATAAAGGGAACTTAAGAATCCCTTGATCCGGAAAATGAAGTAGTAGGAAGAGGTAAAACGATAGAGGGAGCAATTAAGGGTTCCCTACACTGGAAATCAGAGGAAAACATATAAATGATAACTAGTTAAAAACAAGGTGCTTTTAACAAATCCTGTAGTAATGCTACTAGTTATACATTCAGATTTAGCATAAACATAAATGGATACATGTAAAAAAGAAAGGAAACAATGACAAGTGAGGAAATACTTCACTCCAAATAGCTCATCACAGGAATCCTAAAGTGTGATGCCAATTGTTTTGATCCAGCCTGCTAACTTGAAATTTGACACACAAAAGCTTCGAAGTCCAAGAAGAAATGACTATAACAATCCCAATAATTTTATTCCACACAAAATACTTCTAAAGATGAAGTATTTATACATAATTTTTTACAAAATATCCTAGAAGACTTCTAGGAATTATCTTAGGAAAATAAAATATCTTTATAATATAATAGAGACAGTTGCTTAACAAATCAACAAGCTATGTTGTTTTATCTAAAGGAAATGGAAACAGTTTTGAGGATAGGATGCAACTGGCTACCTTGGTGTCCTCCTTGCTCGCTTTTAGATATTTTTAAATCTGATCTGCCTTGTCTGACACTCTTTCTCAGATACTCTTTATTTACTGATACTCTCTAAAATGATACTCTTTAACCCTTAGCAAAAAAATATTTACTGCTGTAAAATCTATTTTGACTGTAAATATGAAAACAGTTTTTGTCTTCCTTTCATCTGCTTGTTTTTATCCTTCACAGTAAATCTATGAGTGCTTGCCAATCCTCATTTTTAGGAATTTGTATATTCTTTAATTTCCAAAATTTCTCATCAGATTCAGTATATCTATCAAAGGTTGTCTTGATGACAAACAAGTGTTTGATCTCATGCTGCAAGTAGAATAAGTTTTCAAAACTCTTGAGTAACACTTTTCTTGTTGGGATACCTTGGCCTGTTGGTTTGTTTACCTATTCTTTTGTAAACTCTCTAATATTCTTATCACAATCATTTTGAGGCATCAATTTATCATTAATGACCATGATATTAGGCAATCATTTTTGCCTTAAACTTTTGAACTTAACAATAAACCTGGTTATGGCAGTATTCATACCTTCACACTTTTCTTCTAGTTGTCTCATCAAATTTTTCTTTGTTGTGACTTTCCTAATTTCTAGGATAGTTGTGTTTCTATTTTATGCTTGTCTGCCTCAACTCTGGCTCATTTTTATTAAGGAAATTAATTTAGCTTGCACCACTAAGCCAACAAATCACAGTCTTTGATTTTCATTTTATTCTGCTAGTAATAATCTTTTCAAAATTACCTGAATTGAAGGCCATACATCATGGATGGCTTCAATGATATTATTCCAAAGGTAATTTTTGATGTATGATATATGATCCTTCAAAGCTAACTCCTTTTGCAACTTCTTTAACTCTCCGCTTAGTCTGCTGGCATTTTGTTCATGTGTCCTTAAGTTAACCTGAGCTAATTTATTTGACTTCTCAAGATTTTCTACCATCTTTCTCAACCTATTAATCTCATTTGTCTTTAAAGACATCTCTTGCATTTCTTTCACTATTTTTTTGGCTTCATCAGTAGGTTGTACTTTTGTTGTAGAAGATTCAATGGATGATGTTGTGGAAGAAGTCACTAGCATTGTAGAAGCTAGTGGTTCTTTGGGTGCCAAATTTTCACCTAAAGTTGAAGGAACTACTACAGTGATAACTGGAATGATTGTAGGAATCACTAGTTCTTTAATTGTTTCCTTTTCTTGGACAAGTTTTTTCCATCTGTATTTCCATCTCCTTAGCCTGGGCTGTCAACTGAAGAATTAAATTCATCATTTAATATTTTTCATTCTGTTCCTGTATGACTTCTTTTGTTTGAGGATGCTCACTCTGAGGAATTTTGAGTTTTTTCCTCAAGGCTGCTATATCTTCATTTTTATTTTTCACCAATAATTTTTCTTTTTGATATTAGTAGGATCATATCCCACCTGCAAAACTAGTTCTTCTTAGGCTTTTATCCTTAGATCCCTGCCATATAATGAGGCTTTGTCCATCTTCATCTGATCTTGCATGTTGGAGATGGTGTTTTGGAGCTTTTGAGCACTCATGGCTTTGTTTGTGATAGTAGAATATAACATTTCAGATGTCTTTTTGTGGAACTCAATTTGATCAAGAGCATGGATTTTATCTGTCTGGACCTCCAAATCAACTTTCTTATAATCAACCATTGTCTTAGGAGTTTTGACTATGGGTTGCAACACTGACATGATTATCTTTTGATTAGAATAATAAAATACAGAAAGGAGCCTGTTTTGTACACTATGATTCTGTTTGAGATATTGAGAATAAATGTTATTCTTTATCTCTTCATTCTGCAATTTAATCTGCTTATATTTCTCTTTGATATCCAAATCCTTTTCCTCAACTACCTATGGGGAAGAAGCTTCCATGCTTTGCTGTATTTCCATTAACTGTGTATCTTCATTATTGATTTGTCCTTCATTCTAATTTTTAGTAGTTTCTCATTCATAATTACAGTGGCAACATTGGTCTCTGCAAATCTGTATTGGTCTTTAAAGGCTCTATTTCTTCTACATCAATTGTCACTTTTCCTTTACTTGCTGAATCTGATTTGAGCCTTTTATTATATATGATTTTGAACTTGGTTTCCGTTGTAGTTTCTACCACATATGCTCCTTCTTCCCTTACTATTTTAATGGAATTATCTGGTTGATTTGCAGTCTCTAAGGTATGACTAGTATTACCTTTGTTCAGTGCATCTATTAAAGTGTTTTCAGTGCATTCAATCTGATTGGAAAACTTTTCTATTTCAGGTTTAGCTTCATGAATAGAGGGTGTTAACTTGCATTTAACCCTTAGCTTGCTCAAGATCCCTTGTGGATCATAGTTCCAAGGGAAACTCTCTTCAAATTTATATTCCAATAACTAATTAGCTTCCTTTTCTTCTACATCCCTGTGATTGCATACGAATGGCCCAATCTAATTCTTAAGTTTGAATTGTGTCTTCTTCTTAGCTGCCATGAAATTTATTGACTCAGAGTTTAAGATCTGCCTGATATACTCCAAGGAAAATATCCTCATTGAAGGATGTTTGGGTAACTTGTAAGGTAACAAGTTTGACCCAAAGACTCTGATTTCAGTGTATTTATCATACAAATACCAGTCACCAACCTTACTCTTCTCTGATAATTGCAATATCTTTTTCATTTCTTAATTTATTCTTGGCTGCTCTGTTTTACCAACCTTACTCTTCTCTGATAATTGCAATATATTTTTCATTTCTTCATTTATTCTTGGCTGCTTTGTTTTGGTCAACATTGTGATCACTGGATGTAAAAATAACTCTAAAAATTTTGAATAACTAAAATCTGTACATTCTTTCTTGAGCATGGATGTCTAGAAAATGACAGATAGAGGATTTCCGTCTATGTCACATTTTTGGCAAGTAATTGGAAAATTATCTGATTGGAAGTATATAAACATATGCAAAAGGTATGAGGTATATCTAAATACTCCCTCAATTTGAAAATTTGTCAATTGATAATGAATACTATCAGTAATGAAACCAGCATAATCAAAGATTACTGAGGGTGGTTGACCTAGAGAAAAGGTGGATAAGAATCCCAAGATGGACTCATCAGTGTGTTCAACAGTAAAATATCCAAGGATGAAGGAAAGCCTGGAAATCACATGTCTTGAACCTTCAGGGAATTTATCAGTAGAATATGGGGGATTTAGCTTAGGAATTTCTACATGAAAAGGCATAAAAGTTTGAAAAATCATGAACATTTTGGAAAAATCTAGGCCAATATATAACTTGGTGAGGGCCTCTATAGATAAAAGGACTGCTTGGGGGTCATACTGAAGTTGTAACATCTGATTAATTGATTTTGCAGTGATGGTAAAAGACACATATTTACTGGCATTTAAAATGGCTCTTTTCTCTGGAACATAGTACTGCTGACACAATCTAATAACTTCCTGACATGGGTGAGTTAATGGGACAACATATTTGGGAAAACGGGATTCCCAAATATGGAATTCTTCTTGATCATCTAAAGACTTTTCATAGCACCAGTTATGGATATCTAGCAGGTTAAATTCAACAATGGGATCTGCTATCTTGTAATCAATATCAACTAGTGGGATGTGTTCAATATCAATGACTGGGGGTTGTAAATGATTGACAATAATAGAAGTACTTGATGTCATGGAAAGGGTAGGTTTAGGTGCTTTAGAAGCTTCAGGCTTGCTTGCACTCTATTTTTTAGGCATTTTGATATACTTCTGCAAGTTTAAACAGTTTGCAGAAGCAATTTACTTTTAACAGAGGCTTAATGGGAAAAAAAGGCAAAGTGTACTCTCTTCTTTGGGTTTTCTATCCAATTAGGCCTATCAAAGAGGTTTATAGGCTTTAGAACTAGTTTAAAACATAAAACAAGGGTTTCATGAGTCTTTGATTGAGAAATAGGGTAAAAAACACATTTGAAAATGATCACAGAGGTTTAGGGTACCTGCAAAGGTATTCTAGCTTAAAATAGATCATTAAAATGTGAAAAATCACAAATTTCCTGAAAATTTGAGCGCAACAGAGAAAAAAGGTTTTTGGGAAAAATTTGCCAGAGTTTGGCCTTTTTTTGGGGCTTTTTGACAGTATATATAAATCAATTTTTTAATTTTAAATGTGTTTTCCTTCTTTAAAAATGTCTCTCAACTTGATTGTTGGTTTAAATTTCAGATAAATACCTATTGTAATGTAGGTATCGGGCTTTGGAACAATTTCTAAGGTTTTGGATGGAACACAGCTTCTGTAGATTGAATGGAGAAATGCACAGCTCCTTGGTGGTCTTCAAAGGTCTCAGGGAAAATGTTGCAGGATTTTCGGATGCAAAAATGGCAGAAAAAGGCTTGAGAAAGGTGTTTTTACAGTCGAGAAGGTTGTGTAGTGGTTTTAGGTTAAATGTGCAGAAGATAGATGGATGAATATATTTCCAAGGTTAAAATATACATTTCGGTTACATTATTTTGCATTGAATGAGTGTTTCATCGGCGAGGAGGGCGGTTTTGGGATTCAACGGATCTAAAACCAGTGGTTATCGCGAGGAAATTTGGTGGTAAGAGGTATTGGGCTTAACCCATGCGATCCAGTAAGGAAAGGCCATGTGGAGGAGAGAGAAATTTCAAAACAACCCATTTCGCGTAGCTTTGGTGTTTGGATGCTTGTGCATCTTTTCCACGTGATATTGGATATCTGTTGTTGGATCTGGGGGATCGGTTCGAAGGGTCCATATTTGTTTGGAAGTTGCGTCGGAATGGGAGGTGGGACCGGGGTTTGTTATAAGCGGTGGAAAGGGCTTAAGCTTTATAGAATTGTGTTTTAATAAAGTTTAAGCCTTTAGGCTTTCTGAAAATAGTGGAGGGGTTTAATTTATTTAAATGTTTTTTAATAAAAAATTTACAAAGGGTTAACCATGGTATAGGCGGGGGTTAATATTTTTATTTAAAACATTTTGTGAAATGTTTCAAATTTTATATGCAGGCACAATAGTATATAATTTTCAACCTTTGAATATTTTTCAAACTATAGGTACAGGGTATTTAAATAAAGATATGTTTAGACCAATGTGTTTGTAGGGAGGGGTTTTATTTTGCGCACATGGGGATATTTAACATTGGTCTTAAACTTAAAATAATGGGCTTTGGGGGGTTATTTTAAATATAAAGG